>VSMD01070862.1:0-22803 GCA_008750895.1 Mirza zaza
CCCGGGCCCGCCCCCTCCCGGGCCCCGCCCCCTCCCGGGCCCCGCCCTTCGCCCCGGGTCCCCCCCCCCCGGCCCCGCCCCTCCCGGGCCCGCCCCCTCCTGGCCTCACCAGCCGCCGCCTCCAGGCAGGTCCTGGTGATCCTGTCGCAGCTAGAGGGCAACGCCGGCTTCTCCATCACCCACCGCCTGGCGCACCGCAAGGCGGCCCAGGCCTTCCTCAGCGACTGGACGGCCTCCAAGGGCACACACAGCCCCCCGCTCACGCCCGAGGTGGCCGGTCTGCATGGGCCGCGGCCACTCTGACCACCGCGGCCCCGGGCCGGGCGTGGGCACGTGGACCGCCGGCCGCCCCACACGCACTTTACGAGGGAGACCCTGACGGAAGACGCTTGAACAGAATCTCAGGACCCGCCCAGGGAGCCTCTGGCTGCGGCTTCCCGCGGCCCCCAGCCCCTTGCCCGCGTCCGCCCGACCAGGCCTCCCGGCCGCCACGCAGAATACCTCGAACCAGGCGGGCTGCCAGCCGGGGGCGGCAGCGACGGGCGGGCGAGGCCAGGCCGCCCCCGGGGTGGTTCTCCTGCCGGAGCGGGCGCCTACAGCTCTGCTCACAAAGCCAAATCTGGGTGTCAGAGGTCACGACCGCGGTGAGGTCAGGGACCGCCGTCTGTGGGGCCTGAGGTCGGAACCTGGCTCTGCCCCCAGCCTGGCGCCGAGCGGCACGTCCTGGGAGGCGGGTGCCCGTCTTGGGGAAGGGGGCCCCGTCCGGCCTCCCCGCCAGCGACACTATGCAATTTCCGCAGCGCCTGCCAGGATCGAAGCCATGACCGGCCGGCGGGCTGGGAGCCTGGCCCTGCTGCTGTCGGGGTGGGGGCCGTGTCCTCGGCACCACCAGGCCCCTGCCAGGCAGGCCAGGGGCCGGCAGAGTCCTGGGCAGCCCCAGCCCCAGCCCAGGCACAGGCAGAGCGTGGCACCGCACCTTCCCTGCCAGACGCCCAGGGAGCTGAGCCGCCCGCCTGCCCAGCGACACCCCGGCTGCTTTGCTGGCAGCTTCCTGGGCCCCCAGCCGGCCCTCCCCCGCGCGGCCCCAGGGCAGCGGCAGCCAGCCAGCCCCCAGCCCTCCTGTCCCGAGGGGCCGGGGGTTTTTACACCTAGAGAAACATTCCCCTCTCCCCTTCGGGCCTCCTTTTACTCTGAGCTGTGAATATTTTTAACCCTGTACATACAGCCAGCTCTTCTGACACAGAGACTATTTTATCAATTGTCAACCCTGTCCCGTACGATGCGACCCTCCATGGTGGTTTCCAGACTCAGGCTCCAGTGGACCAAATAAAGCGTTTTGTTTTGTACTGACGCCTCATCTGTCTGTTGCCCTCCCAGGGCCCTGTGGGGAGAGAGGGGCCAGCTCCTGGGTGGGGTGACACACCCTGGCATCCTGTGGGGACGGTGGCCCTGCCCTCACCCAGCAGGCCTAGGCTGGGCTCCGCAGGGCAGAGGTCGGCCTCACCACCAGCCTCCAGGAGGCAGAAGGCCCAGGCCGGGCAGACCGAGGGTGAGGGCAGAGGCGGGCCAGCCCCACGGCCGCGGGGAGGGAGTGTGCAGCCTCCGCAGTGACAAGTGTGTCGTGGGGGCCTGTCTGCAGGACCCACCGCCAGGCGGGAGCAGAGGAAGCGAGGAGGCCGCGTGGGCAGAAGTTCCATGTCCCCCTCTGCCCGGTGGGCCTCTGCCCGGCCGTGTCCCCCGGTGGCTGCGGCCGGGCTCTGCCTGGGTGGGGGTGTAGCCGGCCGGCGCGAGGCCTGTCAGGCGGCCTATCGAATGTGAAAGCAATTAAAGCCACCAGCAGTGTTCGCTCCGGGCGGGCCTGGGGCGGCGGGGGAGCTGCCACAACACATCTCACCTCCGTGCCCGTGGACGCCTGCCCTGCTCCGCTGCCGCCGCTGCACGGCCACGCCGGAACTGCGCCCGCGGGGTGGGGGCTGAGGGCCAGGCCCACACCCACCTGGAGTCTAGCACAGACCCGGCTCTATCCCCCCTGGGGGTCTTGGGGGCCCAGGTCCTTCTGAGGCCTCCGTTCTGTCCCCGGCCCCCACCCCAGCACCCACCACCAGCCCAGGCGTGAAACACGCAGAAGGCCCCAGGCCGCCCGGGCAGGACAGGAGGCTCCACATGCCCACCCCTCAACCCACCCTCCTCCCCCCTGTGCCCAGCCTGCAGGGGTGGCTGGGGAAGGGTCCACAGCAGTCGGTCGGGGCCACTGCAGGCCAGACCTGGGCAGGTGTCCTGCAGGGAGGCGGGGGTCCCCGGGGGGCAGAGATAGGACAGGGCTGGGCTGGCCTGAGGACTGGGCTTCACCCACAAGGGCCTGGCAGGCTGGACACGGGCAGCCTGGCCACAGGCAACCGGAGCGGCCCTGAGCGCCAGGGACTGCCCTGCTCCACCCTCCCCTTCCCACGCCCACCCAGCCCCAGCCCTGTCTCCCCACTGGCCTGGCCCCAGTCGGCCCTGCACCCCATGGCCCCTCTCCCCCAGCCCCTCACCGCCGGCACTGCCGGCCATGGCGGCTTCCCAGGGCGGGTGGCGGCGTGTTCTCACTTGAGAGGCGCCCCTGTCAGAAGCACTTAGTGTACAAATTAGCCGCGGCCGCCCCACCTCCCTCCGCACTGCTCTGGGCGCTGGGCTGACAGGGCTGCAGCTCTGGGCCCTCTCCCACCTGCCTGGGGCACACCGCTGCCCGGCGCGGACCCCTGGCCAGCCCCCCACCCACGTCTGAGCAGGAGGGGCCGGCCAGCTCTCTCAGGGGCCTCAGCCTAAAACTGGACGGGGGTGGCCATGCCAGCGGCAGGGGGTGTTCAGTAAGATATCGGGGGGGTTCAGGCCAACGCCCAGCACCTGGATCTGCCCCAAGAGTGGCCAGTCGGGTGTTGAGGGCTGGACGCGGGCTGGACTCGGGGCCAGCTTGGAGGCCCCCTCTGCCCCCCCAACAGCCCGCCTGCCACTCAGGCGGGGAAAATCGTCTGTGACAGGCCCAGGAAGGCCGGCCCCGGGGGCCGCAGAGCGACGCATGCGGCTCCTCTCCCCAACATATGGCTGCTGTCAGCCCCGGGCGCTGCTTGGCCAGTGCCAGGCTCAGAAGCCGGGTGGGGGCTCAGGCAGCCTGTGCCTCACACCCCACCCGCCCGGCCTGGCCACTCCCTCCGATTCTAGAGGCTCCTGCCCCAGCTCGCATGCTTCTCGTGACGGAGAGCTCACTACCACTGCAGCAAGGAGCGTCCAGGAGCCTCTTCCACCCAAGGTGCCCAGGGCGCACAGAGGGTCGGCCTCACACCCCAGCCCTCCACGCTGGAGCATGCAAAGGACCCGGCTGGCTGGGGGCGGGGTGCTCGGACTCCCGGCAGTGGGCTCTGGGATGGCCAGGGCCACAACACGGCAGGCACGGAGCAGCCCGGGGCCACCATGGAGCGTCCGGCTGTCTAGCAGAGTCATGGCAAGTGCCTGCCCCTCCGGGCAGACGAGCTTGGACAGACCCCCGGCGGAGAATACCCAGGCCCTGCCTGTGCTCACCCCGTGGGCCACGCTCCTGCCCAGCCCTCGAGTCCTGCGCCCTCCCAGCCCTGCTGTGACCCTGCTGTGACCCTGCTGTGACCCTGCTGTGACCCAGGGCCACCGGGGGCAGCAGCTGCAGTGGGTGCCCAGGGCCCCACATCCCTGCCCCAGGCCAAACCCGGGGCCGTCCTCTCAGCCTGGGGTCCCCGAGGCCACCTTGCATGGGCAAGAGGGTGATGCCCTGAGGACAGGGACGCTCTCCGGGCCTGGGGTTCTCGCACATGCTCTTGGGCAGCCACATGTCCCAGGGCAAACACACCCCGCGTGGCACTCAGCCCACCCAGGGCTCCCAGAGCCGCTGTTGCTCGTGAGACAGACCCGCCTTGTCCCTGCACCCGCGGGCAGGTGCCGGCCAGCTGGCCGCACACCTGTCCTGGCGAGGGCTGTGCGCCAGCGCTGAGGGGATGAGACAGGCCGGCCCCAGGCACTGCGCCACGCAGACCTGCCAGCCCGCCGCACGGCTGCCGCCCTGCCTTCCCTGGGCCTGGACTCCCGTCCCGCCTGCGAGCCCCCTGGCACACGCGGCCCCAGCGTTAATGGAGGTGACAGGCAGGCAGCCGTGGGCACTCCGGGCAGAGAAGGTTAATGGCTGAAATGAGCCTCTGGCTGGAGGCGGAAAGAGGGGCTGTGGGCCCCTGTCCCTCCTGCACCAGGACTGGCCGAGGAGAGGACACCAGGCCACCCCCAGGACCAGAGACGGCGTGTGCCACCACCCCTGCTGCAGATGGCGAACCCGGCCCAGTGCGGACGGGAGTCTCAGGCTCTGGTCAGGGAGGTCCCAGTCACTGCCTCCGGATGCAGGTGCCACCACCCAACCCCAAAGCCAGCCCTGTGTGCAGCGGGTCGTGGCCCAGGAGCAAAGTGGGAGGGGCCCACAGCAAGGGAGCCCCCCTGGCAGAGAACCAGGGCCAGGGCTGCACCAATGACCCAGCCTCGAGAGGAATTCCTCGAGTCTGGCCAGAGGAGCACCCTCACACCCACCCTGTGCTCGGGCTGCGGGGCACAGCCCTGCCTGAACTCTGGGGAGCCCCGAGCAGGCCCAGGCCCACGTATCCTCCCAGCACGGACCCTCCTGGAAGCCCAGAAATGTGTCTAAGTCATGCCTCGGGGTCCCACCCCTCCTCCTCTGGCCCAAACTTCTGCACAGAAAGGCCCTGCAAGGTGAGCTCCATGAGCAGGCCCCTCCTGCTCGTCCGGCCTCATCTCCCCAGGGTCTCTGGGCCTCACTGGGCTCTGCTCCCTGCATGTGGCCACCTGGGCTTCCCAGGACCAGGGCGTCCTGGCCTTCACCTTCCTTCCCCTGGATGAGGGTCGTGGCCTCCAGCCGGCCCATCTCCCTTGCGGTCAGCTGTGGTCTCCTCCAGACTTTCAGAGCCTCGGCCTGCCCAGTGAGGGGCTGAAAGGCCCTGGGCATCCTGGAATCGAGGGACCATGGCCTGGAGTCCCCACTCCCATGGTCTGTGTGACCTGGGCCCCGGCTCTCTCCGGCCAGGGCCTGGCCCGGCTGAGCATGTCCAGAAAGGGTCTGTGCGGAGCAGCCGCCTCCTGGCTCCCACTCTCCACAGGGCTGCTGGCGTGACGGTGCCCAAGCTGTCTCCGGCCCGGGGCTGCCTGCACGGTCAGCTGGTCAGCTGGGCCAGGCCAGGCGGGCAGAGAGAGAGCTGACATGCTCTGCCACCCCAGCACCCCTCCCAGCCCCAGCCCCAGTCCATGGGCTTCTTTCGGGGGGAAGTGGGGATTGTCACGGGGCACTTGCCCTCAGAGCCAGGGGCCTGTTTCTTGGCCAGCAGCACGGTGACCCCTGCCAGCCACATACCCTGGCTATCACCTCCACCACAAATAGGGAAACCGAGGCCCACCTCATAGGACCAAGCAGGCGCTGGACTCTGGACCCGGTGCTCTCCTCTGCCTGCCCCATGCAAGCGGCGAAACCCAGAAGCTTCTACAGAGTCCTCCTTCCCCAAGGCATCCCTGTCCCCTGACCTGTGCTGGGGACAGGCCAGGAGCCTATGGCTGAGCCTGCAGGGCTCCCGGGTCCTCACAGGGCTCTCTGTGCCTCCACAGAGCAGGCCTGGAGCAGTGCTCGCCCCGGCTGGAGACCCTGTGCCTGAAGTGCCATGTCACACATCTCTGGGTTAAGGTATCTTCCCCTGAGCAAAGCCACGTCTGTGTCCACGTCTGGGACAGAACTGGCTATCAGGTGAATCTCTGCTAGGACACAGCTGAGAAGTGGGACCCCAAACTTGCAAGATTTGACAGCTCAGGGAGCAACTTGGAAACCCGTTTAGCCTGGGAAGTGGGGCTGGGGGCACTGCCGACCATGCAGTCATTGGTTGTGGGGGCCCCAAGGCACCCCAGGGGAGTGGGGAGGGAGGGCTGGGGGGTTCTGAGTCCAGACAGAGGTGTGTATGCCACGGTGGCCATCCAAGGGCAGGGCTGGGGCTGCTGGAGGTGCAGATTCACTTCGCCTCCTGTTCTGAGAAAAGGAAACGCAGGGTAGGGCTCGCCCAGAGAAAGCCGGGCTCCACCGACTGAGCCGGTTCTGGAGCCCAGCTCTGAGCTCTGCCCTTGCCCAGCTGGCTGGGGTGCAAGACCCCCTCTGTCCTGGGGCTCAGCCCCGGGGCCCTGGCTTGGGTGGGCAGGCGGCTGTCGGGCCAGAGCCCTGACGGATGAGTGCTGACGGCCCCTCTCCCGGCGCCCTCGGTCACTGACACCCATCACACCGCTGCGGGGACCCCGGGAGACCTGGCCGCCTCTGCGCACACCCGCGGCAGCCTGCAGGCGACGGGGGCGGGGACGGTGCCAGGCGCCCCTCACTCGCGCACACCTGCGCCGCCAGTCCCGCTCGGTAGGGCAGCACCGCCGTGTCACCTGCCGCCGCTCCGGCCGCGTCCGCGGGGCGCCCCGAGCGCACAGCGCGTCCTGGGCGCGCGAGGCCGGTGAGTGAGCGCGGGGGCGACTGGGGGGCAGGGGGCGTGGGCAGCGAGGGGCTTGGGGGGCCTGGGGCCGCTCTCGGCGCCGGCGCCCCCACGCCCCCTCCCCCGCCAGCCCGGGTCGGAGGTCGCAGCGCCCCCAAGAGCCCGGCGCCGTGGCGCACGCGCGCCGCTCCTTCCGCCAACTTCGGTGGGTACGAGTCGGCGTCGGGGGACGCGGCCGGTGGCGGAGGTTTCGGGGAGTCGCTGCCGCGTGAGTGACCGTAGGCCCCGCGGGGACCCGTTCCCAGCGCCGGGCCTCAGTTTCTCCTGCGGCAGACCGGGTCGCCGCCCGAGCCCGTCTGCGGTCGGGGTCGCGGCTGGCGCCGGCCAGGGCGGACGCGGGAAGTTTGCGCCCCTCGCGGGGCCTCACGCCGACTGAGCAGCGCCGCGGGCTCGGCTCCAGGCCGGTGCGAGGGGCGCGGGGGGGGACGCGGGGGCGCAGTTGGGGCGGCGAGGGGGTGTGGGGAGCGCAGTTGGGGGCATGGGGTACACAATTGGGGTGGCGCGGGGGACGCAGGGGAGCAGCTGGAGCGGCGAGGGGGTGTGGGGGCGCAGTTGGGGGCGTGGGGGGCCGGGAGCGCGGGAGTTGGCGGCAGCCCACCCCACACCCCACTTCTCAGCGTCCAGGCTCTGCCCTAGGGGCCTCTGGGCGCGTCCTCAGGGAGGGCTACCCTCAGGGGTGCAGCTGGGGAGGTCGGGAGAAGGGCATTGGGGTCCCAGCCAGCCCCGCGTCAGGTGAAGGAACGCCTGGTCCCTCCTGCCCTCCACACCCGGCCAGTGGGGTGCCCTGAGTCCCAACAGGCCAACGCCAACAGGGGCTGTGACCTGCTGGTGGCTGGTCCCTGGCCCCAGGTAGTGGGTGTCCCCTCCTGTCCTGAGGTGGGACCTTGGATGCCCCCTCTCTGCCACCGTTCTCCCCCAGACTTGGAAGGTCAGTGAGACTGGGTGCCTGGGCCGCCAGGGTTCAGGCTGCCCTGGGAGTGTGCCCCAGTCACCGGCCGGGACGTGTGGGATTGGGGGTGCCTTTGTGTGTGTGAGCGGCTGGTGTCTGGGGGTGCTTTCCACGCTGTGTACACTCGTGCCGGGCATCCTCTGGGTGTCTCGGGGTCAGCAGCTGCTGAGACAGCTCCTGGACAAGCCCCTCAGCCCAGGTGCCTGACTGTAAGGGGAGCCCGGGAGGAGCCCCCAGTCCCGGCTGGGAGGCAGGGCGGGCGGAGCACCCACCAGCTGGCACAGCTGTGTGGCTCCCAGGGCTGGGTGATCGATGGCCCGGCACAGCCGCCTCTGTCGTGGGAGCCCACATGCCCATTTGTCATCCGCATCTGGGGGGGCAGGGAGAAGGGGCTGCCTCTGCACCCCCCGCCAGGAGCCCCAGCCCCCTCCTCCAGCGCCCGCACCCTCCTGGCAGCAAAGCAGTCAGTCAGCCCCTCCTTGCCCCTCTGCCAGCCTGGAGACCCCTCTGTGGGGACCCAGCCCCCTCCTCCTCACCCCTTTGGCGGCAGCCCCCTCACAGGGGAGCCCACCCACCGTGTGGGGCAACAGACATAACCGTCTGCGTGGGTGGAGCATGGTGGTCAGCATGGGTGTGTGTGCCGTGCACGGCCCTGCCCCCCTCACCCACCGACCATCCACGAGCAACGGGGAGCCAGCCCTGCGTGCCACATGTGCGGGTGTCTCTGTGACCTTCTGTGAGTCCCGTCTGCGTGTGTCCTCAGGTGTGGCGTGTAATGTGCGCACAGGTGTGAGCTGTGTCTGCATGAGCCTGCATGCCTCCCCATACCCCGGCTGCACCGTGAGGGTTCTCCCCAGCAGGCGGCCGGCCATGAGATGTGCGTGTGGGTGCCGCCGCTCTGCACCGGCGCTCCCCGCTCGGGGTTTGCTCCGCAGGGCGAGGGCTCCCCGGGAGCCTGGGTGCCTGTGTGCGCGCACCCCGAGCCCGCGTGCTCCCCGCACAGGCGTGCGCCCGGGCGGCGGGCAGCCCAGGTGGCGGCCCAGATGGAGCGCGGGGCGGCTTACCAGCGAGCAAGCGTGCGGGGCGCGGGGAGACTCGGGTCTTGGCTGAGCACGGCCGCTGCGGGCTCGGCC
Source organism: Mirza zaza (assembly GCA_008750895.1). Lineage (NCBI taxonomy): Eukaryota > Metazoa > Chordata > Mammalia > Primates > Cheirogaleidae > Mirza > Mirza zaza. The sequence continues at coordinate 8,661 of VSMD01070862.1, forward strand.
GCTGACCTGCCTGAAGCCACCCAGATGGAGCCGGGCTGAGCAGGTGGCTGCACCGTGGGGCCGTGTTGTGACGTCCACTCCCCCCAGCCTGGCCTGCCCCCCCGGAGACCCCCAGTGTCCACCTGCCGCCCGCTGGAGGAGGCTCGAGCCTGTGCATCCGTGTGCATAACGTGTGCACACGCAGCGCTCTCCAGACGAGAGCCTTCTGCCGGCCTCTCTTCCCGGCAGCCTGTCGCAGGCTTCTGGCCGGGGCTCCGCAGGGGAGCAGGGCCAGGAGGGGCTGGTGGTGTCCACACTGTGCTCCCTCCCTCGCTGCCCACCTGCCTGCCGAGAGCCTGCCCGGTGCCGGAGGACAGGATGTGCATGGGGCCACCCCAGACGTCAGCCTGCGGGCTGGCCCGGCCTCAGGGGCGGGGGACGGTGTAGGGTCCCCTGCTGAAACTCAGGACGCCCAGGTAAACTTAAATTTCAGATGAACCACGAATAATTTTTCAGTGAGTGTCCCAAATATGGCGCGGGCCGTACTTGACACGGAAAAAACGATTGTTTATCTGCGTCAGATGTAAGTGTCCTGCGTTTTCATCGGCCGCACCCGGCCGGCCGCCCCCGGCTGGCCGCCCCAAACAGGTGCTCGCAGAGGACTGGCAGGCGAGGGGCTGGGGGGTGGGCGCGCCTGGGATCTTCTCCCTGGCACTCGAGGAGCCCTGGAGGGAGAGCGGGGATGTCGGTCGGAGGCGGCCTGGTGCTGACCACCGCCCCTTCGTCTGCAGGTGCCGGGGGGGCCCGGACTTGCCCAGGCCGCCATGTCTCGCGAGGCAGGTTCCAGCCGCGTGGGCGTGGGGGCCCGGGCGCGGTCCAGGAAGCCCAAGAAGCCACACTACATCCCGCGGCCCTGGGGCAAGCCCTACAACTACAAGTGCTTCCAGTGCCCCTTCACCTGCCTGGAGAAGTCACACCTCTACAACCACATGAAGTACAGCCTCTGCAAGGACTCCCTCTCTCTGCTGCTCGACTCCCCGGACTGGGCCTGCCGCCGGGCCCCTACCACACCCAGGCCGCGAGCACCCACCCCCTCCCTGCCAGGGGACTCCGAGGACCCCGGCAGCCAGCCCCAGGGAGCCACCACGCCCGACCTGCTGGGCACTGATGTCCTCTCCCCTCACCGGGGCAGGGACACCAAGGTTGGGGCCGAGGGGTCCCCAGGGCCCCCGCCCCTTGTGGCCAGGGCTGCCCGGAAGGGTCTGGGCCCCGGCGGGCTCCTGGCTGAGTCCTGGAAGCCAGGGCTGAGCGGGGGCCCGAGGAGCACGGCCGTGGGGGACGTGGCCGTGGCAGGCCCCAAGGGCAGTGCCCCCTGCTACCCGCCGCCCGCCCGGGCCGAGTTCCCCGAGGCCCAGAGCCTCCACCTGTCCCTGCTGGGGGTCAACTGCCCTCTGGGCCCAGGCCTCTTCTCCTACCTGGGGCCCTCACTGGCTGCCGCTGCCCACGTGCCCTTCCTGGCCTCGGCCAGCCCCCTGCTGCCCCCGGCCGCAGCCTTCCCAGCCCTGCAGCCCCCCGAGCGCCCGGCCCTGGCCCCCCGCCTGTACTGCCCGCTGCTGCTGGAGCACACGGTGGGGCTGCCGGCCAGCAAGGCCGCCTCCACCAAGGCCCCTCCCTGCCCCGCGGGCTCCCCTGGGACTCTGGCTTCTGGCATGCTGGGGGGTTCCTGGCCCTGCAGCACCCCCAGGGACCCAGGGCAGGCTGGGGAGCTAGAACAGGCTGCCCAGAGTGACCCCAAGAGGAGGCCGCCCCTAGGGAGCAGGCTGGGGCTCCCGAAGGCCCTTCCCGGCCTGTCCAGGTTCTGCTCCCAGAGCAGGTGGGTGTCCTGGGCTGGCGGGGCTGGAGGGCTGGGCAGGGTGGTGGGGCTCCAGGCCACAGAGTGGAGGTGGGACTGGGGAGCCAGCCCATCTTGGGGGTCCCCGGGTTCTGGGCTGGTGGGGGGCTGTGGGGAGCAGAGGGCCTGGGGCAGCAGGCAGGGCTGGGGCATGGTGGGGCAGCTCAGCTCCTGACCAGCTCCTCCCTGCAGCGTGCCTGCCGGCCCCTCCGCAGTGCTCTGGCCTGAGGACAAGGACCCGGGCACAGATGCTGAGACCCCTGGCCCCCAGGGCCCTGTCCCCCAGCAGCCACGGGGCCCAGTGCCCGGGAGCCCAGAGCACATGGGTGAGGACCTGGCGCGGGCCCTGGGCGACTTCGCCAGGGTGGAGCAACGCCTGGGGCAGCTGGTGCCCGCCGGGGGCCTGGCCCCACAGCCACTGCGGGAGCAGCTGGGCAGGATCCGCCTGGAGCTGCTCACCATCCACCAGGCGCTGGAGCGGGCCGTGCGGCCGCCGGACACACCCCTCGACCTCTCTGTGAAACGCCTGCCCACCAAGGGGCCCCAGGCTCCCGTCAGGGTCTGGGGGCCAGCCGAGCTGCACCCCACGTTGGCCCTGGGGCCCCCCAGTGATCCCCCCAGCATGCTGGGCCCCTCGGCGCCGGAACCCTTTTCCGGCCACACCACCAAGTGCGAGGCGGACTCCAGCGTCCCGCCTCCCGGCCTCCCTCTGCAGGCCCTGGAGGACCCTGTCATTGCCAGCAGTGGCTGGGGCCCCTGTGTCGGGGCTGGGAGCTCCCAGCCCCCTGAGGACGTCCTGCCCAGCCCCCTGGGTGCCGAGGTCTGACCCCGGCTCCCGCCGTCTGTCCACCCTCACCCCGAATGTGCTGGTCTCACTCTGCACCCCTGGCCCCCCCGCCCAGTCCCTCCCCTGTCCCGGCCCTGTGGCCAACGCCGGGGACCTGCCAGCCTTGGCCTGCATGTGGATACACCCCGCCGGGCTGTGGCCAGGGCCTGTCTCCGGGGTCACCCGGGGACAGCAGAGGTCACAGCTATTTATTGATCGCAGTTGAGGACATTAAAATAGAAGCCACCTTCACCCCAGTCTCAGCCTCCTTCCTTGCCGACCACCTGGACACCCCCAGGAAGTGTCCGTCCTGGGCAGGCAGTGTCTGGGCTTTGACCTTCAGACCCAGACCCCCCTCCTGTGAACTGGGGGCTTCCAGGGGAGGGGACCCAGCAGAGGGGCCGGGAGGCTCAGGACGATTTGTCCTGTGTTTCCGAGCGTGGGGATGGGCAGGGACCCCATGTGTCCTCGGCCCCCAGCTGCAGCAAGCAGCGCCAGCCTCAGCCTTCCCTGCAGTTAAAGGGTGCCCACTGTGCTCTCTGGCTCAGGGCTGCTCACCCAGCGTGGGCTCTGCTGGGCCCCCGCCAGCCCCTGCGGCCACGATAGGCATTGGTGGCCTTCACAGCTCGCTGCCTCCCTCCCAGCCTGGCCCAGCTTGGCCTTCCCATGGGCAGGGGACGGCGGGTGGGCAGGCAGGGGCCTGAGGGCCCCACCAGCTGGTCACTGCTCTCCCCGGGGAGTGAGCCACACCCTCCAAGCCCACCCAGGAGTGGCCCCCGGGGCCCAGGTCACCCTCCAAGGAGGGGCAGGTCCTGCCCACACCGGGCTCCCCGAGCTGGGGCTGGGCCGGCTGGGCTGCGGCCAGTCCGAGCAGGACCTGCGGCTGCCCGTTCGCTGCACCCGGTGGTGATAGCATCAGCCCTGCCCCCAGGGGTCTGGAGCCGGGGTGCGGCCACCCAGGCGAGGAGTGCTGTGGGTCACAGACCGGGGCTGACAGGTCCCAGCCAGGCACCTTCCACCCAGAGGCCTCCTGGAGGGGCTGCAGGGGCTGTGAGCAGAGCCAGGAGGTATCTGAGGGTCCCCAGGTGCTGAGTCTGCGGGAGATGCCACCTGCACAGCCTCGCACCCACACCCCCACGTGCCTGTCGTGCCCGATGTCTCTCTCTCTCTCTCTCTTTTATTTATTTATTTATTTATTTTTGAGACAGAGTCTCATTGTGTTGTCCAGAGCTCACAGCAACCTCAAACTCCTGGGCTCAAGTGATCCTCCTGCCTCAGCCTCCCGAGTAGCTGGGACTACAGGCATGCACCACCACGCCCTGCTAATTTTTCTGTTTTTAGCAGAGACAGAGTCTCGCTCTTGCTCAGGCTCGTCTCGAACTCTGAGCTCAAGTGACCCTCCCGCCTCGGCCTCCCAGAGTGCTGGGATGACAGGCGGGAGCCACGTTGCCCGGCTACACCGGGCTTCTCATCCCGCGCTGGGCAGACAGGTGAGCCTGCCCTGCTGGGGCCACATCACACAGGCTCACGTGTGCAGAGACGGGACCATCCTGCCCCTCCACCTGGCGAGGGAGGCAGGACTGACCTCCCGGTCGGCCCCCACCCCAGACTCCAGCCGGCAGTCACCCTCCCCATGGCCAGGCAGAGTGACCCTGCTCAGGGTGGCGGCCTGGGGCTGCCTCATCACACGAATGTTTGCTGAGAGGGGCCGTGAAGGTGTCCCCGGGGAGGGGAGGGCTGGTTGAGTGGCCTCCAGCCACCAGGGGCAGCCTGTGCAAAGGCCCCAGGGCAGGAATGTAGCAGCACTGTGCAGTCGCCAGGGGACTCCATTTATATTTTACAGAACTTCCTTGCACTGCTGCTCAAATGTGGCGAAGGCCTGAGTCGTCACCCCATGTTGGCCACGCCCAGCTATGTCCCTGCCCAGGAACCTGCAGGTGGCTCCTCCGGACTCAGGCTCTTGTTTCCAGCCACAGAAGCTGCAGCCGCCCAACCCCAGGGCAGAGCCCAGGGAGGCCTCTCTGCGTGGGGCAGGAGGGGGGCCTAGGAAAGGACCCCACCTCACCCTTCGGAGGTCGGAAGTCCCCCTGACCTGGAGGCACAGACAGAGCGGTGCCGGTGCAGGGGTGACCAGCAAGAGCTCAGGCCGCCCCCAGAAAGGAAGGGGACCCGTGGGCAGAGGAGTTTGAGAAACGCTGCTGTTACCCCTCACTCCTGCCCCGGGCCCCTGCGATGCCCGTGAGCTCATCTGGGGCTCAGAGCAAACCCACAGCGAGCAGCTTAGGTCGTGTGTCTCCCAGATTTGAGTTCCAGGTGCCTTGACTCCTGGGTGGCCACTGGGGGACCAGGTGGGTACTTGGGACCCGGAGGAGCAGAGCTAGAGTCCAGCTCAGCCTCCCCACCCCCGTGCCTCAGCGTCCTCCTCTGTACAACGGGAGGACAGCAGCGCCGCCCGGAGAGTGCCAGGAGCACTGGCCTTGCCGCCCAGCACACACAGGGCCTCATCATCTTCCTTGCAGCCCCGAACTTGGCTCAGCCGAGAAGCTGAGACGGAGTCTGCCTGCCTGCCCCCAGCCCCCTGGCCCTGCCTCCTCCACCTTCTGGGCCTCCCTGGAGACCCCACTCACTCCTGGCAGCCCCGGCACTGCCCCTTGGCCAGCCTGCTCGTCCTGACGTCTGGGACCGCCCTGTGTCCCCATGGTAGACCTGGAGAGTGATCCATCTGCTTCCTGCCTCGACTCATTTGGGAACCTGCCTTCCAGAGAACGTGGCTGTGACAGCTTCGGAGCTTGTGGTGGCCAGCACTCTCCGCTGTGGGGCTGTCCAGGAGCTCTGTATGCTGCCAGGCCCTCGGGGCTGTGTACAGCCTCACACTGGGCCCCGCCTGGGAGCCCCTGGTCCCAGCCTCGATGCTGGGCGGGCCCAGGGCCTGATGGGGCCTCACTGTGAACAGGGGTTTGGGGATATGTAGTTGTTCGGTGGTGCCCACAAGGCCCTGGGCTCCCTGGGGGCCAGGTGACCCCATTTCCCTAGGCCTGGCCACCCATCTGCCTGGTGTCAGAGGGGCTGAGGCAGCCCTTGGGTGTGGCCTGTACACGCCAGGGTAGCTCCTGGCAGCAGACACCAGGGACGGCTACATCAAGGTATAGCAGTACCCAACTGGTGGGCTCAGATGGGGCCAGCCCCTGGACTGGCCCCTGGACTGCCGTCGGAAGAATGTCCAGGGCTGGTGGGGTGCTTTGGGGCTGCTGGCCGTGGCCTCCTGACCCAAAGCTTCTATAGTGCCGGGCCCTTGGCTGGCTTCGTACCTTCTTGGTGAGGGCTCCCATCTCACTGGCAGCCGTGAATCAGCTGCCTCCTAGGCCTCTCTCCAGGGCCCTCTCTGAGCTCTCCATGTCCCCTCTCAGGGTGCGCCTGGACCCTGGCTCTGGTCTCAGGAGGCCTGAGCTTTGGGGCCAGCAGCTGAAGCCTCGGGATCCTTGGCATGTGGGGCCAGCTGCCAGCACACACCCAGGCAAGATCTCCTGCCAGCAGCCCAGCCCAGCCTCCTAATCAGGGGCAGGCAGGGAGGGTGAGGTCGGGCTGGGCCAGGTGGCTTGGGCAGGGGTGTGGCTCCCCAGTGACCCCCAGCCTCAGAGGCACCCACAGTGCTGAGGCTCCAGGCAGCTTCTCTGGGCCTGGTGGAGGTAAGTGGGGCGGGGAGGGCAGCCCTAGAGGTGCCTGGGGGTGCACATGGCTGCATTGGGGTCTGTGCCCTCTCTCCCACTTCCCCAGGGTGGGAGGCTGTCTGAGCCTTTATTTTCTCCCCTGGGGACCAAATAGCTCCAAGCTCATGGGTAGTGGTTATGGGAGAGTCCAGGGGAGCCTTCCTATGAGGACAGACTCATGTTGCTTTAAAAAAGGGAGAAAAACCGTAGATATAGCGCTTTCCTACCATCTTACAAATGAAGAAAATGAGGCCTGAAAGGAGAGGTGTCTGGGTTACTCAGTGAGTCTGGGGCCCAGCTAGGGGTCCCCACGGGAAGGGAGCTGGGAGGAGGGCGCTCCTGTCCCTGCAGGGCGGTACTCTCCCTGTCACCAAGACAGTGGGGCCTGTGGCTGGGCCAGCACCCCAAATTGAGGTCTCCTCAGTACATCAGGGTGGGGGGACTGAATGGGCCCATGAGGGTGTTCTGTTGTTGAGTGTTGTGCCTGCCCTACAATCAGATAGCTGCAGCCTCCGGGCTGGCCGCATCAGGGCTCAGCCTTCCCAGCACAGCTGGCCTTGGGGGGTCTGGGGCAGCCCCTCTACAGAGAGCAGTGTGGGAGGGGACTAGCCTAGGTGGGCAGCTCCTTCTGGGGACCCCACTGCAGGGTCTGGGGGCCTTTTCACCTTGGGAGGGTGGGAGCAAGGTGGGATTTGGGTCCCTCAAAGGCCGGGCCCACTGGGTCCCCCAGGGGAGGTAAACCGGGTTTGGCAGCTGGGGACGGGGCGGGCGTGGGGACGCTCCGCACGCGGAACGCTCGGGCCGGGCTGGCGGGCGACCCGGGTGCCTTTAGGGGCCGGACCGTTGCGCGGCAACGCGCGGAGCCAGCGGAAATGGGACTCGTGTCCCGCGGCGCGGCGCTGCGGGGCTGGGGACCGCGAGCGCCGTAGTCCGCCGGCCCGTCAACGCGGTCCCCAAACCCATCCCGACCCCGCCGTCCGAGGGCGCAGCCCCGGGGAGCAGCCGGTGAGCACGGGGGAAGGCGGCGTCCGCGCGGGTGACCTTGGCGCCGCCCCTCGGCTGGGGGCCCGGGACGCGCAGACCGGGGAGCTGAGGGTGTCCCAGCAGCGTCTTTGGCCGGCGCAGACCCCTTGCCACTGGAAGTCTGTTCACTCACCCGCAGAACGGGGACGCCACCGCCCGCCGCCCTGGGGACCTGTGTGCCGGTGCGGGCGGGAGAGGCTTTGAGGCTGGGCCTGGTGGGCGCCTTTCCCGGGGCCTGGTCCTTCCGCCTTGCGGGGCGAAGGGCGCCCACCCTGACCTGGGTCCTGCTGTGGACCCTTTGGAAGGGTGGCAGTTTCCAGTCGTTCCTGACTGCAGTAAAGGGCAAAAGCAGAATCATAGCTTCATGTCCCTTTTTCCAGAGTGAGAGGGGGAAAGCACTGATTACAGCAGGCGAGAGAGTTCTCCCTTGTGTTTTTACACAACGTGGGGGCTAAAAACGAATTCTCGTGAGCCCTTGAGTGGTGGACAGGGAGGCTTCTTCACCCAGGAGGGTTTCAGCTAGTGACCCCCCGTCCCTGGGCAGTCCTAACTGGGCTTTCCCCCAAATTTGTTCCTGCACAGGAGAGGAAAGTACTTCTGCTGTGTAGGGTACACTTTCCACTTCAAGTTCAGTGAAGAGGACTGTCTTGGAGACCTCTTTACCTGACTGGTCTGGAAACTGGCTGTCTCACAAGGGAACTCGGTTTCCTTAACAGATGAAGCTTTTCTAGCGTTGTGCCCGTGTGTGTGTGTGTGTGTGTGTGTGCGCGCGTGTGTGCATGTAGTGGGTTTTTATCACAGTCTTTAAAGATGCTCGCGTTGCCCACGCTGCTGCTTTCTCCCATGCTGCACCTCCTCTGCTATTGATCTACTGCTCTTTCATCTCTTTCTGGCGGTCTGATCCCCGCAGCCTGGCGAGCGAATACACTCCTTTGCGCTTCCGTCACTCCCAGAGGCTGAAGTGCGAGTGGGGATGGGAACTTGCCCCATAATTTGTTGAGTTCTCCCTCACTACCCCATGGATAAGAACATCCACTTCTGCCTTCCAATCTCCTTCCGTAGACACAAGGAGATCGTTTTCTTTTCTTTTTTTTAAGGTAAACTTTGTAGATGAAGTATGATACACACAAAGAAAGTGCACAAATTTTGTGGATAACTCGATGAATTACACCCAAAGTGAACACACCATGTAACCAGCTACCCCCAGAACATCTGTTTTCCTGTGAGACCCATTGTGTTTCTTTTCAGACAGTAACCATCAGCTCCTGGGAAAGGTGTTCTCCTAGCAGGGGCGATGGTATCACCTGTATCCAAATGACTTGTGCCATAATGCTTGAACTGTGCTAGGTGGTCCCCTGTGGTGGTCACCCAGCTGAAAGCACTATGCCCCCCACCACCACCCCTCCCCCACAGGATTGTTCTGTCCTCCTCATAAGGAAGGGCAGGCCCTGCAGAAAGGTCAGGTAGAGAAGATGGCCTTTGGTGCTGGCCACAGGAATTTGGCTGGGGGCTGGTGTTGGGCTTGAGTTTCCCTTGCTGGCATCCATGTCAACTGCCCTCTCTGGTCACTGAGGAGAATGGGCATTTGGGGCTCCTGAAGCTCGACCTAGAAGGACCCTTTTCAGCTAGAACCCATAGCGACAAGAGGCCCCTTTCCTAAGCTGGCCACAAGAGGCTGGACCCTTGAGCCCTTGGTCTGGGCTGCACGGGAAGAGAGTAAGTTACACCAGGAGCCTCTTAAGCCCTGGGCATTTGTATCTGTGTGAGGCCTCTCCCAGAGCCCCCCCTCAGGAGAGGACTTCTGTGTTGTACCACCCCAATGTGTGTGTCTCTTTCTGTCCCTTTGTCCCTAAGTACGTGGTGAGCACTGGGTCCTGCAGGCCCAGGTGCAGTCTGAGGTCTGTGTCCCTCCCTCAGGTGTGGGCTCCAACGTGGGGGTCTTTGCTCAGGGTGGCTGCTCTGCACTTTGTGCAGGTGGTGGCGGCAGTGTCTGAGGAAGGTGGTGTGGGCACCAGGCCCTTGCCAGCCCCACAGCCCCTCACCACCATGCTGGAGGACCCAGGGAGGGACTCAGGCAGAAGAAGAGCTGCAGCTCAGCAGTGGGTGCCTGCCGAGAAACCTCAGTCCACAACCAGCTCACCTGGGGAAGGAAAGGCTCAGGCTCCCACAGATTCAGGAATCGTAGTTGTTTGGGAGCTGTTCTTCCTGCTTAAGGGCCATGTCAAGGTAGTGAGGAGCCAGAAAGGCTGGTGTCCCCTCAGCCCAAGAGGACACGGCAGCGTCCCTCCACACCTCTGGGCTGGTAAACTCCTCCCACCGCATTTCTAGATGGCTGTGTGGTTGGAGAGATACACCCTGAAGGACAGAAAACGCTCCCCTGCTGGGAACCCCACCCAGGGTGGCTGGTGGAGATGGGGAAGGGCACTGCAGGAGGACGCAGGGCCAGGGTGGAGGCGGAAGCCCTGTCTGCGCTAAGCTTGTTCCCTGAGCATTGCAGCACGTGCTCATCCTTCTTGCCATGGAGAGGGAGTCTCCCCCAGGCCAGCGGAATGGGCTCCAGGCTGGTCCCCAGGGACCTTCTAGGGCAGCTGCCGGCCATGTGCACACAGGTAGTTTCCCTCAGGCCAGCAACACTTCATTTTAAATTTGCATCGTTATTCTTCCTAGCTTAGTAAGTAAATCATGGTTCATTAAAGTTTCAATTTGCATCACTTTAATGTGATTGAGCATTTTCCCATGCACTATATGTGAAACCTTTCTAATCAGGGTCCTTAAAGCAAAACGAAATCCTCATGTTCAGCCCACATGCCCTTTTTGGGTGGTGTCGAGCAGGTCACTCACCCCAGCCTGTTCTAGTCTGCTTGTCTGGAAACAGGTGAAAGCATTGACCTGCCATGGGATATGCATTCGCTGCCTCGTGAGGGTGACCCGTGTGTCTTGGGCAGAGGTGTGGGCCCTGCTCTGGCCAGCCAGCCCCCTGGAGGAGTGTGGCTCCTGTGGGATGGACAGGAGGGCCCCCCACCAGCCTCCACAACCAAGCCCAAAGCTGAGTTGCGCCAACCTGTGAGCCCCGTGGCCGTGTGGACGCATCCTCAGGGCTGTCTGTGCTATGTCCTATGGGCATGGCACTGCCAGCCACCCTGGGCCACTGGGGCCTGGCGTTGGCAGTAGCAGCAGCTCTGAACTAAGCTTCTCCCCCTGTCTTGCAGGGTCCTCAGCATGGTGCTCAAGGCCTTCTTCCCCACGTGCTGTGCCTCAGCGGATAGCGGCCTGCTGGTGGGACGGTGGGTCCCGGAGCAGAGCAGTGCCGTGGTCCTGGCTGTGGTGCACTTTCCCTTCATCCCTATCCAGGTCAAGGAGCTCCTGGCCCAAGTGCAGCAGGCCAGCCAGGTGGGCGTGGCAGTGCTGGGCACCTGGTGCCACTGCCGGCAGGAGCCCGAGGAGAGCCTGGGCCACTTCCTGGAGGGCCTGGGTGCCGTCTTCCCCCATGAACCCTGGCTACAGCTGTGCCGGGAGAGGGGCAGCAAGTTCTGGAGCTGCAAGGCCACCCACCGGCAGGCGCCTGCCACCCCTGGGGCTGCCAGTGAGGACCAGGTCATGCTCATCTTCTACGACCAGCGCAAGGTGCTCCTGTCCCAGCTGCACCCACCTGCAGCCCTGCCAGACCGCCAGGCTGGAGATGCCACAGCCAGCACCGGTGGCCTGGCCGCCGTCTTCGACACAGTGGCGCGCAGCGAGTTGCTTTTCCACAGTGACCGGTTTGACGAGCGCCCCGTGCGGCTGAGCCACTGGCAGTCAGAGGGTGTGGAGGCCAGCATCCTCGTGGAGCTGGCCAAGCAGGCCTCGGGGCCCGTGTGCCTGCTGCTGGCGTGCCTGCTGTCGCTGGTCTCGGCTGCCGGTGCCTGCCGGTAGGTGCCCTGGGGCTGGGGAGGGCATGGCAAAGTGGCAGCCCCTAAGAGCCCTAGGCCTACCCCTCAGTCTACCCGGAGCATGGGGGCCTGCAGATGGGCCTTTCCTGAGGCTCTTGGCCACCCTGAGCCCTGGCTCTCATCCTGGCACGGAGGATGCTCCAGTAGTGACTGCAGCTTTGTCCCTTACTTTTGGGGTACAGCCAGGTTTTCTGCAGCCTCAGTGACTACATAGGGCCCACCGGGTGGGAGTATGGGTGAACCTCAGATGGCCCCTGAAGGAGAAAGCAGATGATCATAGACCTGGGTCACTGCTGCCCTGAGGCCAGTGTTTGCCCTACCCTGGGAGTCGTTTGTCCTGTGGGCATACAGGCGCCCCCAACCTCGACACCCCACAGGCGTCTGGGCACTCAGTGCACATTCGCAAGAGACATGCTCGCGTGAGGCCGGGGCGTGGAGTGGGGGTCCCTGCGCTGCAGAATCACCTGGACTGCTACTTGCTGAGGGGTTTGTGAAGGCGCCTGAGGGCCCTGGGGGGCACTGGCAGCGTCCGGGCGTCCTGGCTGAGGGACGGTGGGCCTGAGGGCTGGGCTGTGGGGGCTCCTCTCTCCGTGGTGGCCGTGCCTATGGGAGCAGCCCTGGGTCACCCTCGGTTGCCCCCCAGGTCTAGGGATTCAGCACTGTCAGGTTTGGGGACGGGCCTTGCCCACTCACTAGGGCCTCTGGGAACACTTGGGCACCGGCCTCGGGGGAGGGCCCTGGGCGGCTCTGCGTGGACAGCATGTGTGTCTTGGGCACTGCTGGGGACACTGACGAGAGGGGTGGCTGGAGGCTCCGCGATGGCCTTGGAGCTGATTAGGTGACGGCGCGTGTCTGTGTCCAGGTGCGGTTTGGTGGCAGAAGGTCACAGCTTTCACCCACTTCTCAAAGCGCCCAGGAAAGGCTGAGAGCTGCTTGTGGCCCTGCATGACAGTGTTGGGTATCGACTGGTTGGCGGCTGTAGGCTGTGACACTCACGGCAGGCGTGGCGGTCGCCGCAGCAGCGAGGTCCCCTCAGCCCCTCGTGGTTTTGTGTCTTCTCGGGGCCGCCCAAGGGGTGTTGTTGGGGGCCTGGGCCGTGCAGGGCCGATCTGCAGCCTTGGGGAGATGACTGCGTGGGCGAGGGAGGGGCTCGCCTTGGCCAGCGTGAGTGGGCGTTGAGGAAGGGGAAGGGCCTGTTGAACAGAGTTCGTCGTTGGAGTCGGTTCCAAGCTGGCCCGTCGAAGAGAAAGCCTTTAAACTTCCCAGGTCAAGACCTTCTTCTTCCTCCCAAGGTTCTAAGCACACAGTTGGTGGTAGTTCTGCACTTTCTACCAGTCCCCCTTTTCTTAAATTTTTGAGACGCCAAGGCTTGAGTGCCATGGTTCAGCCTCCAACTCCTGGGCTCAAGCGACCCTCCCACCCGAGTAGCTGGGACTACAGGCGCCACCATGCCCGGCTGTTTTCTTATTTTTTTGTAGCAACAGGGTCTCACTAAGTTGTCCAGGCTGGTCTTGAACTCCTGGCCTCCAGTGATCCTCCCGCCTCGGCCTCCCAAAGTGCTGGGATTATGGGTTGCGCACCACGCCTGGCCTATATGAATCCTTTAGGTGCCTCCTGCCTCCAGCAAGGCCTCTGAAGGGAAAGTGAGGGCTCTGAGCACAGCAACTGGGCAGTTTTCTGCCTTTGCTTGCAAACATCTCCCCTTGGCCTATAGAATTCTGCAGAAGCATCTCTGCTTCCTTTGCCTCGTGAGAAATCCAGTCTCGCTGGGAAGCCAGGCGGGTCTGGGAAAGCCTTGCCGAGCCTTCTGGGCCCCCATCCATCAGGGTGAGGCACCTGGTGGTGGGAGGTTGCATTCTCCCCATTTTTGGGGTGTCACCTTGGCCGCTGGTTTTGGGAGTCTGCAGGTGAGTGGAGGTGTGCTGGGACCAGCACTGTGTGAGGAGGTCAGGTTCTGGGTTAGGTGCTTGCACAGTGAAGTTGGCCGCCCACCTGCCCCTCCTTGCTGGGCCACAGCTGGGCCCCTCCCAGCTGCCTCCCTGCCCAGCCCCCTCTCTGGACGGGAGGAGGCTTTGGGGGGTGGGAAGACTGAGCCAGGGCTGAGCACAGCGCCTGTCTCCCCCATTCCTCCTTCGCAGAGTGTTCAAACTGTGGCCTCTGTCCTTCCTTGGGAGCAAGCTCTCCACCTGTGAGCAGCTTCGGCACCGGCTAGAGCATCTCACCCTGGTCTTCAGCACGCAGAAGGCTAAGGACCCCACCGAGCGGATGAGGTGCGGCCGCCCTGGGTCTCCTCCATGAGGTTGGATGTGCTGCAGGCCCAGCCCCTCCGCCATCCCCACTCTGCACCAGGCCTGGCGCCCGGTCCCCTCCGGCCAGGCCCCCCGTGTCCAAGGGTGTTGCTGGCTGCCCTCACACTCCCTCCAGCCAGGCCCCCCGTGGTCCAGGCTGCTGCTGGCTGCCCTCAGGCCCCCTCCGGCCAGGCCCCCCATGGTCCAGGCTGCTGCTGGCTGCCCTCAGGCCCCCTCCGGCCAGGCCCCCCATGGTCCAGGCTGCTGCTGGCTGCCCTCACGCCCCCTCCGGCCAGGCCCCCCGTGGTCCAGGCTGCTGCTGGCTGCCCTCAGGCCCCCTCCGGCCAGGCCCCCCGTGTCCCAGGGCGTTGGTGGCTGCCCTCACACTCCCTCCGGCCAGGCCCCCCGTGTCCCAGGCTGCTGCTGGCTGCCCTCAGGCCCCCTCCGGCCAGGCCCCCCATGGTCCAGGCTGCTGCTGGCTGCCCTCACGCCCCCTCCGG
>VSMD01070862.1:22840-47605 GCA_008750895.1 Mirza zaza
GTCCAGGCTGCTGCTGGCTGCCCTCAGGCCCCCTCCGGCCAGGCCCCCCATGGTCCAGGCTGCTGCTGGCTGACCTCACACCCCCTCCGGCCAGGCCCCCCGTGTCCCAGGGTGTTGCTGGCTGCCCTCACGCTCCCTCCGGCCAGGCCCCCCGTGTCCCAGGGTGCTGCTGGCTGCCCTCAGGCCCCCTCCGACCAGGCCCCCCGTGTCCCAGGGTGCTGCTGGCTGCCCTCACACCCCCTCTGGCCAGGCCCCCCATGGCCCAGGCTGCTGCTGGCCGCCCTCAGGCCCCCTCCGGCCAGGCCCCCCATGGCCCAGGCTGCTGCTGGCTGCCCTCACACCCCCTCTGGCTGGCCCTCCTTCCAGGAAGGCCAACACACTCATCTCTGTGCTCCTGGACGTGGCCCTCGGCCTTGCACTGCTCTCCTGGCTCCACGGGAAGAACCGAATTGGGCAGCTGGCTGATGCCCTCGTCCCAGTAGCTGATGTGAGTGGACTGGGGTGGAGCCTGGTTTTCTGGGGTGTGGACCCTTCCTGGGCTAGAGCAGTTCTTTTTCCAAAGCCAGCTCTTTGCTTTCCATGCTCTGCACACGTGGCCTCTGGGACAGGAGCTCTCATCCCTGACCCGGAGCAGGTTCCTTAGGACCTGTGACTGTCAGGGGACCCCTGGGGGCCAGTGTGCTTGAGGCTTTTACAGGGGGCCGTCTCTCCTTGCTGGGCCCACTGTCACGCTGTTCCTATTGCCTCCCCACCCCATGATCAGTCTTCTCCTGGCTCTGCGAGGCCCTCTGCAGAGTCAGTGCCGGGGGAACCTGCCCTTGTCTGGGGCTGTCCGTGTGCAGCTGACCTCTCACCCCCCACCTGCGAGTGGGTCACACGCTCACAGCGTTGATTTTGTGATTCCTGTGCTAAGAGCCGGAAACTCCACATCTTCTGTGCTCCCAACCTTCCCTGTACCATCTGTGCCTCGCTCAGAGCCTGGATACAGCGCCTCCCACCCCTTCTGTCCTCTCCCAGCATCCACCTTGCCGAGATCCATGTTGCCACCAAGCCTTCCGCTGCTCCATCTCCCTTCTTCAGAGTCAGGTCTCCGTCTCTTCCATTAGGAGCTTCTCTTCCTGTGTAGGGTGTCCCTTTGGCCCTCTAGCCCATGCTCAGGCCTCCAGAGGGGACCTCCCTGAGGCCTGGCTGGGTGGCCCCTGTGGGCCAGGCCTCTGCCCTGCTGTCAGCATGCAGGCTGCAGGTGTGCCCTGGGCCAGCACTTGGGTGGGAACAGGTGCCTCCCCCTCCTGGGCTGCGGAACGTGGGGTGGCCCAGCTCAGCAGGGCGGGCAGCACGGCAGGGCGGGCTCAGCCACTGCTCTCGTGACCCCCGACTCTGCTTGACCAGCTCCGTCCTAGACCTCCCTTTTGCAAAATTGCTCTGATATATAAATATTTAATTTAAAAATGAAAGTCTCTTCCTGCTGCCAAGCTCTTTTCCTTTAAATATTAAATAAGCTCTATTTATAAAGGACGTTCTGTTCTCCTCCTTGCTGGTGCTGGCGTGGCTGAGGCCTAAGCACAGGGCAGGGAGAGTAGGTGGGACAGAGGTGTTGCTCCTGTTGCCTTGCGCTTTGGCGACAGGCCGAGGGTCCCTCAGGGCCAGCACAGCCAGCACGGCACACACTGGCTTTCTTCCTGGGGTAGCCAGGACCCAGCTCCCTGCTTGCTCTAGAGGGTCCCTGGGGTCCCACTTGGGACTGCCCTTCCCTCTGGTGGCAGGTGGCAGGTGGGGCCTGTGGCACAGGCTCCCTTACAGCACTTGAGGTGGGTCTGTCCAGCCCCAGCCATGTCCAGGCAGCTGGGGGCTCCCATGGGTCCCGTGGCCCCAGTGGCAGGAGGGAGGACAACACTCTCAGTGGAGGTCGGCACCCATCAGGGCCAGGCGCCCAGCAGCCAGGGACAAACTGTCGGCCTCACAGCTGTGCCACTCGGGACAGTCCTCCAGACTATAGTCTCCTCAGACCTGCACCCCAGAGGCCATCTGCGAAGAGAGATCCGTGGCCAGACAGGCTTGGGAAACACCGTGCCCATCCACGTCAGGAGTCGGCCGTCTAGACACTTGGAGGAAGGAAGCCCAGCCAGCCTCGCCCTGCCTACGCAGACTGGCCAGGGTGGGAGTCCCAGTTACAGGCGACTTTGGGAAGACGCAGACATGACTGTGGCCACCCACCCCCTCTGAACGTGCCCCTCCCGTGTCCTCGCAGCATGTGGCCGAGGAGCTCCAGCATCTGCTGCAGTGGCTGATGGGCGCCCCCGCCGGGCTCAAGATGAACCGGGCACTGGACCAGGTGCTGGGCCGCTTCTTCCTGTACCACATACACCTGTGGATCAGTGAGTACCCGGTGGGGCCACAGGGTCCCAGCAGCCCCTGCTCCTGCAGGCTGTGCCCCAGAGACCCACACCCTGGCAGGGGAGGACAGTGGGACCCAGACAGGCCTGTCCCCTTTGTCCCCTCCCCCTGCCCTCCTGGTATCCCCTGAGGCCTGCTCTGCTGGGCCAGTGGCCTGGGACGAGGGCTGGGGCCTGTGCACTCTGTGTCCAGGGCCTCAGGCACCATCCCCAGTGAGGAGTGGGGGGTTCCAGGACCATGCTGGGCGCTCTCAGGACTGACTCCCACCCTGCCAGGCTACATCCACCTCATGTCCCCCTTCATCGAGCGCATCCTGTGGCACGTGGGTCTCTCCGCCTGCCTGGGCCTGACGGTCGCCCTGTCCATCCTCTCGGACATCATTGCCCTCCTCACCTTCCACATCTACTGCTTCTATGTCTACGGCGCCAGGTGGGACGTGCTTCCTCGCGCGGGCACTGGCCGAGTGTGGCCCTCCCAGCCCCGATGCACAGCGGGCTCTGGGGCTGAGCGGGGGAGGGCTTGGCCGCTGGGTCCAGCCCTGATGGTGCCGGCACCCTGCAGGCTGTACTGCCTGAAGGTCTATGGCCTGTCCTCACTCTGGCGCCTGTTTCGGGGGAAGAAGTGGAACGTTCTGCGCCAGCGGGTGGATTCTTGCTCTTACGACCTGGACCAGGTACTGGCAGCGCTTGTGGTGGGAGGGGCGCCTGGCTCCTATTGGCTGGCATAGCTGTGTGGCTGCTGGCCCCAGCCTCGGTCCTGCCAGCAGCTCTGTTGCCCTGGCCTGTACAGCTGGCTGTGCCACACAGCTCCCGTCCTGCCGCTCACCCCACCCACCACAGGCTTGGGGGAGGTGCGGAGTCTGTAGTGGGAGGGTACACCGAGGGCCGCAGGTGGTGCAGACCTTCCCTGGGCAGGAGAAGGTGACGTGGGCAAAGGCCCTGGGGGTGACCCAGCAGAGATGGGCTCTGGGCATTCCCTTGGTTTGCTCACACCTGACCCATAGCCTCTGGGCGCTGCCGTCCAGGGCGCTTTGTCTGTGACATTGTGCATGGCCGCACACCCCTCTGGCTGGTCTGACCCCCGACCCCCTTGCCCACAGTTGCCGAGTCCATGGGGCAGGTGGACACGTGACCCTCCTGGTGAAAACTGTGGGTGGGTCCTGGCTGTAGTTACGAGTGGGCTGGGGCGGGCAGTGGCTGCAGTGTTGGTGCAGGAGTCTCGCTGATGCCGGGCGCTGGCCCCTCTGCCCACAGCTGTTCATCGGGACTCTGCTCTTCACCGTCCTGGTCTTCCTCCTGCCCACCACGGCCCTGTACTACCTGGTGTTCACCCTGGTGAGCCAAGCATGTCCCACGGTCTTGGAGTGGTCACTGCCAGCTCTGCCTGTGTGACAGGCAGCCTCGGGGTGGGCCGTCCACCCCTGCAGGTCGTGGTGTGGCTGCTCTGGACCCTCTTGGTAGTGTGTGCTGAGCCTTGAGTGGGCAGGGGCCCCACCCTGGGGGCAAGACCACTCACTGCTCTGGAGCGGGAGGCTGGGTGCATGGGGTGGGTGGGTCATGGAGGTTCCCCCTGCTGCCAGGAGCTGGCAGGCAACAGCAGGAGAGCAGCACCCCAGAGGCCCAGGCCCCCCAGGCCTCAATCCCTCTGTCTGGGGGCCATGGGCTACACAGTCTCCTCCTTGGCCCCCAGCTCTTCCCATGTCACCATGCCTCCTGGGTCCTTGGGCCTTAGGTTTGGGGCCTCAGGGCAGGCTCTGTGCACTCTCAGGTTGGGACCTACGCTTTCCTGGGGGCCCAGAGCCCGGGTTTCCCTTGGTCATGGCTCTGAACCCGTGGCCACTCTGTTCACGGGCATGTCCAGTGTGGCCTGCTCCTGAGCACTGCCTGTGCCGCAGCTCCGGCTCCTGGTGGTGGCTGTGCAGGGCCTGATCCGTCTGCTCGTGGACCTCGTCAACTCCCTGCCACTGTACTCACTTGGACTTCGGCTCTGCCGGCCCTACAGGCTGGCCGGTAAGTGGCATGTGCTGGGTGGCTAGCCTGGGCGGGAGTGTGCGCCCACAGTCCCTGCAGAAGCACTGACTGCGCTGGCTGAGTGTTTATCCTGCCTGGGAGCGGGGTGCACGTGGGGAGGGCGGGCAGGGAAGACATCTGCTGGACCAGTTGCCTCCGGTGAGGCGGGGGCGAGCACCCACCTGGCGCACAGGTTCAGAGACAGATCCGAGACCACAGAGGTGGCTTGCCCTGCCCTTACCCTGTCCTCATGAGCGTGGACATGGGGTGGCGTGGGTGTTGCCTGAACTGGCTCAGAGCGGTTTCATCGGGTGGTTATGTGGGGCTGTGTCGGATGGTGCCTCTCAGCCCTGGAGGGGACCGCTGGGCTGGCCAGACCCAGCATAACAGGAGCATCCTCCGCTGTTACTAGGACAAACCCCACCCCAGCAACCCCTGCTCCAGCCCGCTGCTGTGGTGCCTACGTGATGATCCCAACGGGGGGGGGCGGCCGTCCCCACAGGTCACTGGGTTGTGAGTCAACCCATCTGGCTCAGGGGCTGTGGACATATCAGGGGATTTGGGGATTTCCTGGCACAGCCACCATCTGCACCTGTGCCCCAAGGTGACCAGCATGCCCAGGTGGCCTTGTGTTCCAGATGCAGCTGGGCAGCTTGCACCGTACTCGTGGTGGCTGTTCCCTGCCAACTTGGAGCAGGAGAGTGTGGACCTGAATGTTCTGTCAGCTTAGAGCCTGCGCCTGCCTCCTTAGTGGGCAGGTGTTGTTCTGTCCCAGAGTCCCCACTGGTCAATGTCCACCTGCTGGATGCCCACAAACCCTCTTCAGGGAATGTCTTTCCAAGCTACTTTCCCTGCCAGCTCCCAAGTGGCCCAGGCCAGGGACTCACCTGCCTAGGGACCCACACTCCCTTGGCCCCCGTGAGTGGTGGTCACTCACACCTCAGCACAAGGGACCAGGCTGTGGAGAGAAAGCCCCTAGCAGCCACCACACAAGTCGGCCGCCTGCTGTAACCTCTTGGACAGGCTGCAGATGCTGCCTCCTTGCTCCTCCTCCTCCGACTTCACCTTGGGCCTCTTCATCAGTTTTTTTTTTCTTTTCTTTTTCTTTTTGCTGCTGCCCTCTTGTTCATCAATTGATCATTAGCTCCTCCTTCTCTTTTCAAGAACCTTCTGCCTTGGGGATTGCCTGGGCTTGGGAGCCTGCATGCAGGCCAGGGGTGTGGTGGGTGCCTGAGTCGGCCGAGCACAGGGAACGTTAAGACGCCAGTAGGGCAGCTGCCACCCAGCAAGCCCCCGTCCACTCTGCCGGAAAACCCAGGTCCCACCCAGAAAACAGCTCTAGCCTGGGCCCTCCTGACACCTGGGGGGCTCTTCCTTGCTTGCGGGGCTCTTGGCTTCTGTTAAGTGAAGTTCTGTAGGAGGCCTTGATCTAGGGCAGGCAGCCAGCACAAAAAGCAGAGGAGGGTGGGGACAGGGGTGTGTGTGCCAGCCAGGCATCCTGCTCAGGGACAAGGGACCCTTTGCCCTCACAGGGCCTCTGCCCACGCCAGCCTCTGCTAACACAAAGAACAGAACCATCAGGACTACCTGTGGGGTCCCGGGTGGGGGCCTCTGCCTGCCCTCGTAAGCACCTTACTCTCCTTGCAGCCGGCGTTAAGTTCCGTGTCCTGGAGCACCAGGCTGGCAGGCCCCTCCGCCTCCTGATGCAGGTAAGGCCTCCCTGTCCCCCTCACACTGCCACCAGTGTCCCAGACCCCCACGCTGTGGCCCATATTCTGGGACAGTTGGCGTCAGCTGGGTGGGTTCTGGGCAGCACACACCAGCCTGGGGTCCAGAGGGAAGCCCCCTGCCCCCAGGCCTCTGAGCATCGTGACCCACTGCCTGGAACCCCTTCGTGGTCTTCGTGGCAGGGTGCCGGCCCAGCCCATGGACGAGGTCCCCTTCTGTCCTGTGTCAGAGATGCCCTTGGCTGCCTGGGTGGCCCCGTTGGCCCTGTGTCTGGTCTCCTGTCCTGGGCCCAGTGGGGCTGGAGTTCTGGGTGGAGCAGAACTGACTTAGCAAAGGCCTGGGGACACTCGGTGTCTCCTGAGGGGCCTGGACTGTTCGGCTTCTTTATCTGAAATGGTCCTAGGGGTCTGGTCCCTGTGGTAGAGGGCAGGGCGAGTTTTGGGGTGACTTACAGGGGCCAAGTTGCCTGATGGCCACTGTCACAGGCCAGCCCGGAGCCCCCGTGCAGCATCTCTTAGATGCTGAGGTAGCCAGGGCCCGCGTGCTTTCCTCGGGGGCACAGCACAGTCCTTCCCAAGGAGGCTCTGGGAGCGGAGTGAGTCCTGCGGAGGACGTGTCCACCTGGCAGGGCCCGAGGAGCCGGCTTCTGCTCAGGGCAGCCCTCTGGGGAAGTGCAGCTCCCCTGCCTCTGCCTCGCCTGCCTCCAGCCTGCACAGAGCCAGCGGGCAGTGGGCGCTGGCTCGGGAGCATGGAGCCACCTGGGCCGTGGCCCGAGCTGCCCTCCAGGGTGCAGGTTGTGTGAGCACCTGCCTCCCTGGAAATTGGGCCGGACTCGGACCACAGGGGCGGGGATGTCTGGGATAGGGCTGGCCCTGCCTGCAGCTGCCCACCCAGAGACTCCCAAGACTGCCAGCCAGGCAGAGTGCCCACACCCCAGTCTCCCCTGCAGATAAGGCTAGAGCACCCCCAGCCAACCCTCTGATGCTGCCCTCGTCCTTCCAGATAAACCCCCTGCCCTTCAGCCGCGTGGTGGACACCTACCGCCTCCCCAGCTGTGGCTGCCACCCCAAGCACTCCTGGGGCTCCCTGTGCCGCAAGCTGTTCTTCGGGGAGCTCATCTACCCCTGGAGGCAGAGAGAGGACAAGCAGGACTAAGGGGCCCGGCAGCCAGCCCAGCCAGCGCCGCCACACGGCCTTGGTCAGCCCCCACTCAGCCAGGGTGGCGCCGACTGCCTGCAGGGGTAGTGCACCCCTCACTGCAGCCTCCTGAGCGTGGGCAGGCCGTGCTCTTGTCCCCGCCCCTGGTTCTCTGGGGCCTGCACAGGCCCTGCCCAGGCCCTGCCTGCCACATCTCCACCCAACTCACAAGTCATCCAGGGTGAGCAGGAAGCAGGGGGTGGCTAGCCAGGCCACCTGGCTGCGCTCTGTCACTAGCACCACCTGCCTTGGGACCCACCTTCTGACCTGCCGTGGTCACCACACTCTTAGCTGATTCCCAGGAGTGCCACCCCACCCTGTCCTTCACACCAGACGCCGGGAGGGTCCACCCCGCAGCGGTTCCCAGTGGGCTGTGCCAGCTCCCCCATGGCTCCTGCCGTCAGGTGGGGGTGCACCCCAGGATGCACTCCTGGGTCCTGGTGCCTTCCAGTGGCCTCGGCCTTGCAGCGCGGTGCCCCACCCCTGGGGTTGCTGGAGCCACTGACGCCTGCTGCAGCCACAATGGGCCAGGCCCTCACACCCTGCACTGCACAGCGTCTCTTTGCTGAGGATTCCTGCAGGAATTGCTTTGTGAAGGAGCCACCAACAGACCACGGGGCGTCCCTTTGCCTGATGCCTGGCCACATGGTGGCCATAGCTGCCTTGTTGGAAACCATCTGCCTACCTGGCTGCCCCATTCCTGTGGGAACAGCCCTTTGGCCACATCTTCCATGTCCCCTCACTGGTTTCTCTCAGAAAGAGGAACCCCCTCCTGGGCTTCTGCGGCCCAAGGGTGTGGCAGCCACTGGGGAAGTGGTCCTGGTGCTGGGACCATGTCTGCCTGCCAGACTTGGCGTGGCCTGGGGGTGGGTGTTCCCATGTGAGCCCCGTCACAGGTGGCGAGTCTGAAGGTGCCGGGTTGTGTGGAAACGTTTGTGCTGTGGGCAGTAGGCAGCCAGCCCTGTCCACCTCAGCACGCAGGACCGTCTACTCTGCCCGCTGCTTCCAGCGCTGCTTTGCTGCAGGCCACAGGTGACCCTTAGCACCCAGCAGAGGGTGTAGGTGGGGACGGGCTCTGACCCCACCTTTCACTGCTGTGACAATAAAACCTCCCTGTGACAGAGCTCAGGCTTAGCCTCCCTGCTCAGCCTCCCCATCGCCTGTGGGCAGCAGGTCTGGGGTGCGGGTGGGGTACAGGCAGCACCAGTGAGGGCCGGGCCTTCTCACTTGGGTGTCCTGAGTTGACTACCACGGCCTGCTTCCTGTTAGAGGCCCCCTGAAGCAGGTCTGATGGGTGGGTGCAGGCCCTGGGCCCTCGAAGATGTCCTGACATGGGCAGACAGGCCTAGGGCTGCATGCCCTCCGGTCATGGCCTCTCCCCTGGAGCAGGGGATCTGAGGGCAGGGGTGCAGGCCTCCTGGGGGAGGGGCACACTGTTCCTGGCTCTCATGAGTGTGGGGCACTCCCTGGACTGAACTGGCTCAGCCATCCTGCAGCCTCCGGGGCCCCTGTGGCTTCACCTCAGTGCTCACTGTCCTGGTTATGCAGACAGGTTGAAGCCAGGGAGGTCCCTCAGCAGCTTCCAGGCTTGTGCTTCCACTGAAGGTCAGTGGAGACTGGCTGGGGAGTCCCAGAGAGCCCCCATGGGTCCTGGCCACAGGGATTGCACCTGCTCAGTGTCTGCTGAGAATGGTCTCCATCACCTGCAGTGCTAGGGGCCCCCTGCAGGTCTGCCCCATGCTGGCTCCTGGCCCCAAGTGCAGAGGCCTCCAACTCAGACTTCCTGGGACTGACTCTCTTCCTACCTGGATTCCCCCTCACCCTCCAGCTGCCCAGCTGGGCCTGGCACCAGAGCTGGCCAAGGGAACGCTGGTCACCCCAGGCACTTGCAGCCAGTGAGAGATGCCACTTGTACCTCCCAGGCCTCTCCCGTACTCACTGCCCTTTGTTGTCCCTGGACTTGTGCTGCCCCTGCCTGGAGACAGCCTGGATCTGTGGGGCCACCCCCTGCCACGCTAACCTGGCAGCGTCATGCTGGAACTTCTCCAAGGCCAGGCCTGCCCAGAGCCACATGCTGACCCTTAGGCCACCTGCAGAGAACAGTCTCGTCAGTGCTTCAGTAAGGAGACACGTTCAGAGACAGACGGTGACTTGCTGAAGGCCACACAGTAGGACAAGTCTGACCCCCCCACTTGCTTCCTGGCTTCCTCTTGTTTTTGAAAACACCTTTCAAAGTAACTTATAGAAACATTGTAACAATAACACAGCATTTCCCAGTACCCTTCACCCAATGCCTGATTATTAACATTTTGCCACATGGGCTTTCTCATATTCTTACTCAATTTTTTTTCTGAAGAATTTCAGAGTCAGTTGTGCCTAATTTTACACCTAAAGTGTTTTGTATGCATTTTCTAAGGACAAGGGCACTAACTTACAAAACTACAGCGTAGTGACCAAAATCAGGCCTTCAACATTGATGTAATGCTCTCATCCAATCTGCCTACCTCACCCGCCCCTTGGCGTCCATTAAACGCCTCCTGCTGTGACGTGTCTTTAACAACAGGGGCGCTTTAGAGATGCAGCTGGTTACTTGGAGGAGCACCCTGGTTTGGGTTTGATGGTTCTCACGTGGCACACTGTGGCCCCCCGCACGCCCTCCTGGAAGTGCTTACAGCTGCACAGGGGGTAGCTCCTCTGCCCATCTTTCCCCGGCTGGACCTGCTGCCCCGGACCCATCTGGGTGCCTGCCGTGCCCTTATGCTCTGAGGCTGGGAGGTCAAAAGTCAGGAGACAGGAGGCTCCTGTGGAGGTTCCTGAAGCCAAACCCCAAGTCCTTACCTACACAGTGAAGATGGCTGTGATGGCTCCACAGGCTGTGGTGGGAAGAGCCCAGCTTCCCTGCCAGCGAGGGAGGGGCCCTGCCTTCATCCTGGGAGTTGGGGAACATGGCCTGCAGCTGCTGGGTCCCTGCCAAGGGATACCCTGAGCAAGGTCAAAGGGCATGTTTGCTTTAGAGAGATCATCCCTTCCAGGCAGCCTCAGAAACCGTGGAGGAAGCATTGTTCTTTTGTTGCTTACGGCCCCTGGAGAGAGGGGCCTCAGGGAGCTCACAGCCAGCTGAAGGGGCAGGAACAGCAGGTGGGGGCAGAGGCTGGGCTCAAGTCTAGGCACAGTGACCTCTCAGCAGCAGAGGCCCTCCCTGACCTGCCAGGATGTGATTTAGGACACTCAGTCCTTGGTCCCTCTGGGCACTTGGTCCTTAGCCCCTCTACTAGCTGAGAGACAAGACTCTGTCCAGCCAGCTGTCAGGCTGTGGACATTGTGTGTCCTTATTGTTCCCGTTAGTGGCCATGTCTGCTGTGACTCAGTGTCCAGGGAATGGCCACTCCCAGGGGAGGACGCGGCCTGAGCAAAGACACAGGCATGACCTTCAGGGTTCCTTCATGGGTTGCAGGAGAGCAGAGCAGCCCTGCCTAGTGGCCTCAGCGTGGCTCTCTCTGGCTGCCTGAACCCAGTAGCCCCTGCTCTGCCCATCCTTGGCCAGGACGCCAGGAAGGTCTCTTCCTAAAGGCAAGAGCAGGCCCAGGTGCTCACTTGCAAGGTGCTCCTCACCCAGTGGAGGGATGGCTCCTCACAGAGGCCCCCAAGCACTGCCCCCAAAACAAACCGAAGCATCTGTGTGCTGCTCATCAAAGCCACATCTTCAGCCAGCGGGGTGGGAGATCACCTGGGGTGAGGGTGCCCGTCCGGGGCCTGCTGTGTGAACACCGCCTGCTCCTGGAGGCACAGCCAGCTTTCAATGATCCCCTCAGTGGGAGGGTTCTTGCCTGGCCCTGGTCCTCACCTGCGGGAGAGGTGAGATGTGCTGACTGGGATGTGGTCGCAGTGATGACAGGATCGTGCCTTCTGCACAGATATCCCTCAGGGAGTACTCTCTCCTGGGGCCACATACAACACTCAGCGCTTGGTCTGGCAAAGGCTGCGCTTGGCTCAGCTTTGACAAGTTATTCTTTTGATTATTATTAACGGCTTTATTGAAGAATTCATGCACATAAAATTTATCCATTTTGAGTGCACAATTCAACGATTTTTAACAACTTTGCCAAGTATTATGACCACTACAACTTTAGAACATTTTCATCACCCCAAAAAGAACCATGTAAACATTAAGCAGTCATTGCCCTGTTGCCCCTCTGCCAGCCCGGCAACCACTAACCTGCCATCTCTGTGGATGTGTCCATTGTGGATATTTTATGCGAAAGGACTCATCATACAGTACATGTGTTTGCAAAGTTCGTTCCTGTATCACTACATCCTACCTTTTACGGATGAGTCACAGCAGCTACCGTGGGCATTCTGCGCACCCATCCATCTGCTGACTGCATGCTCACCGCGCCACCCTCGGATCTTGGGAGCGGTGCTGCCGTGGACACGCACGTACCGAATCGCTGCGGTCGTATGGCACTGCTATGCACGACCTTTTGAGTTACTCATTCTTAATCACATGTGTGAATATGTTCTCATAAAAAATGTTACCAATGAAGAGACCCCACCCCCACCCCAAGGGAGGCGGTGCCCCCACTTCAGAGGGCCCTACCAGACCTCCCCGAGCTCGAATCCCGAATCCCGGTCGTCCGCGCGGTGGTCTGCACAGAGCCAGTCTGCTGGTCTCTGGCACCTCCAGGTGCGCAAACATGGGGCCGGCCCGGCGCTGCGAGCATCCGAGGTCCGGCCCGGGCTACACCGCCCAGCTCACCACGTCCACCACCCGGCCCCACTCACCGCTGCCCTGGCGAAGCCACCAGCGCTGGAACGTCAGCACCTCCACCGCCCTGGGGGGGACCCGCCACCCCGGGCACTGCCCCCCGCCCCAGTCACTGCCCCGGGCACTGCTCCCACCGCAGTCCCAGCCGCCACCCCAGTCCCTGCCCCCGGCACTGCCCCAGTAACTGCCTGGGGCACCGCCCCCGCCCCCAAACACTTCCCCGGTCACTGCCCCGCCCCCAGCCCTGCCCCCGTCACTGCCCCCGCCCCCAGTCACTGCCCCGGGCACTGCTCCCACCGCAGCCCAGCCGCCACCCCAGTCCCTGCCCCGGGCACTGCCCCAGTAACTGCCTGGGGCACCGCCCCCGCCCCCAAACACTTCCCCGGTCACTGCCCCGCCCCCAGCCCTGCCCCCGTCACTGCCCCCGCCCCCAATCACTGCCCCGGTCACCGCCCCCAGCCCGGTCACCGCCCCCGACCCCAGTCACTGGCTGGGGCACCGCCCCCAGCCCGGTCACCGCCCCCGACCCCAGTCACTGCCTGGGGCACTGTCCCGCCCCGGGCACCGCCCCCGCCCCCAAACACTTCCCCGGTCACTGCCCCGCCCCCAGCCCTGCCCCCGTCACTGCCCCCGCCCCCAGTCACCGCCCCCACCCCCAATCACTGCCCCGGTCACCGCCCCCGACTCCAGTCACTGCTCCCGGCCCCCGCCCGAACCCCGCCCGAACCCCGCCCCCGTAACTGGTCCGCCCCCGCCCCTGTCAGCGCTCCCGCCCTCCCGGCCCAGTTCCCCGCCGCCTCCATCCGGGGCCACTGCCCCGCCCTCTGTCCCCGCCTCTCCCCACCGCCGGGCGGAAGTCCCGCCTCCTCCGCCTAGCCAAGCGTCAATTGGCCGTCCTGTCCCAGGGAGGACTCGCGAGGGTCCCCCACGCTGCCTTCCCGGATTTTCTGCAGAGGCTGTCGCCGTAGCTCGCTAGGAGCTTTAATCTCTCTGGACTCGGCCGCGTCGCCTCAGCTCAGAGAACGCCACCACCTGCTCCGTGCCTGGGGAGGGAAGAGGGCGTATGCAAACAACCTGGAGCTCCAAGCTCCTGATTGGTGAGTGTATAGGAAAGGGGGAGGGAGGCACGGGGCCAGGAGGGTGGGGTTAGCGGAGCTGTGATCGACGTGCAGCCGGTCCAATGGCTCGGCAGTGGTGGCCAACGGAGACGCTGAGGGGGCGGACGAGGGCAGAGCTGTTGTGGACCAGTGGGCTGGGTTGCCGGTGGCTCTGGGATGCTCTGCGGGAAGACGCGGTGGGGGCGGTAGCAATCCTGATGGACGTGTATGCAGGCCAATGGTTCCGAGAAAGCGGGAGGCGAGTGGCCAATGGCGACGGTGACGATGCAGCGCGTCCGTAGTCTCCGCAACGCTGTGTGGGAAACGGTGGGGGGCGGAGCGGTCGTGACGGACGGGCGGACGGACCAATGGCCATGGGAGAGAGGGCAGCGGGCGACCAATGGCGACGACGAGGAGGCAGGGCAGGGCGTCCGGAGGCTCCGCAACGCCGTTGGGGGACTCGGTGGGGCGGGGCAGGCGTGATGGGCGGGAGGACGGGCCAATGGGCCGGGGAGGGCGGGCGGCGGGTGGCCAATGGCGGCGGCGCGGCCGGGGGCGGGGCGGCGCGGCGGCCAGGCGCCGTGCGGGAAGCGGCGGGGCGGCGGCGGTGAGGCTGAGGTGAGCCCGGACGGCGGGCGGGGCTGGGGGGCGCGCGGGCGGCGGGCGCGGGTCCCAGCGGGCACGGCCTGCGGTCCCAGGCGGCGGCGGCCCTCCTCAGCCGCGGCCCCTGACGCGCGCGGTCCCTCAGGCGGCGGCGGCGGCGGGCGCCGGGGCGGCGCGAGGATGGGCACGCAGGGCAGCCCGGTGAAGAGCTACGACTACCTGCTCAAGTTCCTGCTGGTGGGCGACAGCGACGTGGGCAAGGGCGAGATCCTGGAGAGCCTGCAGGACGGCGCGGCCGAGTCCCCGTACGCCTACAGCAATGGTGAGGCGGGCGGCGGCGGCGGGCGGGCGGCGGCGGGGAGCCGGGGTCGCGGCGCAGGCCCTGGCCCCCGCGGGCCGCTTCCTTTCTCTCCGTCTCCGCGCGAGCGGAGGCCCCGCGGCTGCGGGCGGCGCTGGGACGCAGCCTGCACTCGGCGCCAGGCCTCGGGAGAGGCCGCGGCTCCGCGCGCCGCCTGCCGCGGAAGGCCGTGGGGGCAGGGTCGAGCCCGGGAGATCGGCGGCTGCGTGGTGCCCGCCGTCCCGGCCGCGCTGACCCGCGGGCAGCGTCCCCAAAGGTGTCGCGGCGGCCGGGTCCTGTGGGTCCAGGTGGCAGAGCCTGGGATGTGGCTTTGGCAGGTATCGCTGGCCCTGCTGCCAGCAGGGCAGTGTGGCAGGGTCCTTGCGGGTACACTGTTCCTCTGAGGGGTCCACTTAGTGCTCAGGGAATCAATACCTTGTGCCTGTGAAGGAAACACCCTGATAATGACGTTATTAAACATTTTTTAAAAAATTTCCAGTTGCATGGATAAAATACACAACATAGATGGCTTCACTAGCGTTTGTCTGAACGTGCTTCTTAACTTAGGTATGTAAGGTAAAAGCGTCGTTAGTAGGATCAGTGAGACAGTGTGGTCAGCATCCCCTGTGTGGTGCGGCCTTGGCCCCAGGCCAAATGGGTGTTTCCTTAGAAGATCCAGGGACTGGAGCTGATTCCAACTGAACTGGTGAGAAGTCAACATCAGGCTCTGAAGGCCCTTCCGTGCTCTGGAAGTGCTGTCGTACCAGACTAATTTTACTTCCCCTGGTCCCTGTTCTTTATGCTCCTCGCTTCATTTCTTGGGCTCTTGTCAGTCTTGTCTGACTGCTCTGAACAGACAGTTTTGCTGTTTGGTGAATTGTTTGCCTGTAGCCTGCTGAAGGTATGGATACGGCAACTCCCTCCCTTTTATTTTAGGACTTGTCAGGGGTGTTGGATTACCTGGACTGACGTGCATACGCTTCCTCCTGGAACAGCTTCGGCAATGGGCAGCAGTGCCAGGTTCTCTCTGTGCCACCTCCTGAAGCTTGTGCTCTTAGCCTCAGCCTAGAGATATTGCACAGGCAAGAGAGGAAGAGCCCTGGGCTCATTTTTAGGTGGGGGAGGGAAAGTGAGGGTCAGATGAACAACCAAGTTGCTTTTCCAGTGGTAGCGTTGCTTCCTCAAGCCCAAATACAGGGAGGCTGACGGTGTGCATGTTTGTGCATGTTCAAAAGAGTGTGGGAGGGGTTGGGCTTCATCAGGGGCACAGTGTTTTCCAGGACATTAATCCATGCTTCTGAGTGTCATCTTAGCCCTACTAGCTAGTTCCACTAACTCCAACTGTGCGCACACGAGCTGGAGAGACAGGACCCTCCTTCCTCCTTCATCCTCTTTGTCAGGCTGTGGTGCATTGCCACACTTCCTATGACATCCTGAATGAATGGAGCCACTATTGTGTGAAATGTGGAGGGAAATGAGAGTGGAGATGTCTGAGACTCATGGTGGACTGGTCCAGCAGGAGGGCCATCTGCCAGAAATGGTGAGAAGAGCTTGCTCTTAGACTCCATGTGGTCTTGGGATACACTTACAGGTCCACGCAGGTGTCTTGCGGCATGGAGCAGAGTAGGGAGGGCATCTGGGCTGTGGGACATGCTCTCTGTATCTGGTGGCCTCAGGGTTAAGACATGCAGAGCACACAGAGTGGATCTTTGTGGTCAGGGTCTGAGCTTGTCCACCCCAGGGCCAGCACTCTTCATCAGGGTGAAGTTGGTGGATCTGAGAAAACTCAGGCTTCCTAAGGGAGACTTGGTTTCGGAACCTCTGGAACAGTTGATTCTTAGGATTCAGTGCTGTGAATTTGTTCTTCTTTGGAAGAGTCATATAGTTAGGAGCTTTTGATTTCTGCTTTTCTCATGAGGGGTATACATATATTTCTTTTTCCGCTTTGTTGTCAGAAGCCTTGAGAAAGTGTGTATGTTTCCAGGTCTCTTGTTTTTGGCCTAAACTTACACGCTTCCTCTGACCAGGTAGCAGGTGACCTGTGGCTGGGGGTGGGGTGGGGGCGCTATCTGGTGAAGGGGATGCTGCTCCAGTATGGCCCAAAGCTCCTTCATGATCACAACTGGATCACTTACCTGCCTTGAAGTCTTGTCTAGCATGTTCTTCAGACAGGTATGTGAGCTCACGTTGCTCTCTCCAGCTTCACAAACAAGTGAGTCATCAAAATGACCTTTTTTATTAGCACTGGCACCTGAAGCAGTGACGATGCAATGTGTGGCCGCACACCCAGCACCTGTGGGAGCCACTGTGGGCTCTTCTAAATCTATTAGTGTTGAAGCATGCTGTGCTTTTGGATCTCTGTAGGTCTGAAAACCTTTCTCTCAGGAAAGGTTTCTGTTTCTTCTACATACCCGGCATGGTTTTAGCGGAGTAGTCTGGGCTGGCTTTGGGTCAGAAGAACACTTTGTGCAGAGATTCTGCCTGGGAGATTGTGCTCCAGAACATAGCCATTAGTGAGTCTCGGTTATGGAAGCTGGAAGGAAGAGGTGTCTGCTCTCTGTGAGCAGCTTCTGCCACCAGTCACATGCATTCAGGTCTGGCTTGGCTCCCTGCTCTGGCCCTGGGGTGGTGGGTCTGTATTGGCCCCAGGTGACATGCTGAGTTCCTGTCTCACTGTGGGTGTTGAATGTCCTTGGTTAAGGCAGTTACATCCTCTGTGCCTCGTCTTTTGCAAACCTTTGCGTGAGTGATGGAGGCCTCTAGCAAAGTCCGTCGTGGTGTATGTGCTCACATCCTGGAGGACTTGGGAGTGGGTTAGAGATGAATTCATGGGCATAACTTTGTCTCTTCCCTCTGCTCCTTTGGGGGTCAGTGTTGGTGGAAGCTGCTGAGTGATGCTTCCGTCCTGTGAGCCCAGGGAGTGGCGAGAGCAAGGGAGGGAGGCGATGGACAGCATTGAGGTCTGCCACGAATGTTGGGCCTGAGGGTCGCTGAGATGTCTGTAGGACCACATGATGCCTGCTGTGCCCTGTGGGCGTGGGGACACTGTGTGCCTGTGTCCCCAGTGTGCTTTAGAGCTCCCTGCTGAAGCCAGGGCCACAGTGCCATATCAGCTGTCACATCAGTGACCCAGAGGCCAGGCCAGGCTCTCCCAGCACCCAGCTTCTTGTGCTTTCGCCAAACAGTTACAAGTGTTTCTTCTCATCTGGTTTGAAGTTCTTTTCTCTGGTAAGTGGCAAATTCAAAGGGAAACTCTTTGTGTTGTTTTATTCTCCTGAGTCAAGATGTGTCTCTAGACATCTAGTTCCCTGTGTGTCTTATCCATTGCATTGTCCTCCACCCTAGCCGTGCACATGGGACGTGCAGAGTTTGTACTTGTAGGTGAATGAATAGCTTGTGTACAGCTTTCCTTTGCTGTTATCTGGTGGTGTTTGTCACATGGTCACCACAGCGACTCCTCAAAGTCCTTTTTCTTCCTCTGTACTTGGGTACTTGGTTTTGCTCATTTGCTCATTTTCTGGGGCAATTTATTAGGATTTGCCTTTCCTCTGTTAGGTGCCAGGTTTCGCTGCAGGTTGTTGGCTGGAGGAGGAAAAGGCGTGATCACTGTGGTAACAGCTAACAACCACCAGCACTGCTGTGTGCTGTGTGCCAGGCGTGCTGCTGAGTGTGCCTCTATTCCCCATTTAATCCTCACCGCCACCCACGAGGGAGGCACTGCTGCCCCACTGTACAGATGAGGAATTGAGACTCAGAGAGGCAGAGAGACGGCAGCTGCCCAGGGTGGCATGGTCACCAGGCTCCGGGTGGTGCTCTTCTCCAGCCCTCCTCCTCTGGAGGGAGCCGGCTGACCCTGAGCAGTGAAGCAGCAGAGTTGGTGGCTCTTTTCCCGCCTCCTTGCCTCCACCCTGGGCCTGGGGCCAGTGGCTGCATGCTCCTCCTACTGCACACGGTGCATGCCAAATTCTCTCGGGGCCCACGCCTCAGAGGACCTTCCCTGTCTCCTACGTGATCCTAGCCTGCATCTGAGAACCTCTGTTGTCGTTGAGAGTTGGCACTTTAGTGGGATATTGGGACTTGTTTCAAGGTGGACAGGGTCCTGGGAGTGTTTACTTTCTAGCTCTGCTCACACTGGGCCTCCCAAGAGGCTTCCTGTCTCCCTTTCCAGGGCCCACCAGGCCCGAGAGCAGCCTTCCCAAGGCCCCCGTGCCTCTGAACTCCATCCCTGGCCTCTGTCTCGATGTCACGTAGGATGCCACCCAGGGAGCGGGCTGCTTTCTGTTAACTTGCCGTGTCTGGGTCCTCCCTCTTCCCTCCTGTCCTTGCCCGATTCACCTCCTCAGTCTCTTCCCGCCTCTGGCTGTGGACAGTTCTCCAAGGCCTGGTGCTGAGGCCTTGTGCTTTTTTTCCCGTGTTTCATCCGTATGTTCAGCCGTTTATTCCTGGGCATCTTACATGCAGCAGGCTCTGGGCCAGGAACTGAGGGTGCAAGGGAGAACAAAACGGAGACAGTCTTGTCTTTATACAGTTTTGAGAAAAACAAGAAAGGGGGCCTTGAGGATGCAGAGTGGCCGGCTGGGGGAGGTGTCCAGCGGCTACTCTTAGATCCGTCTGTGAGTGTAGGAAGGTTCCTCCTGCTCTACGTCTTTGCGGGAGATGCTCACCTGCTTTGTGTTGTAACGACAAACCTGCCTCCACCTGAGAGGGCAATGGGCTATACGGGGCAGATTCTGTGTCTGGTTAAAATTATAGTATAACTTTTACTGCTTTGTAAGTTGGACTGCAATGCCCTTTCCTAAATTTTCAGAGAACAGTTAAGTTAGTAGGTGGAATATTTAATTTTAGGTTTCCCCCCCAATCTTTAGCACTTGTCACAAGCTCCAGCAGATAATGGCAAATGTGTGGCAGGTGCACAGCAATAGCCTGCTGGTCTCTCTTGCAGGGTTGTGTGGTCACAGTTGAGATTCTCTTGTTGTGTACACATGGTGTCATCTTTTCCATTGGCTCAGTTGCTTGTGGCTTGGATGATGAACTAAATTTAACAGTGTTTCAGGAAGGAAACTGTATCAGGGAGCCGAGAAGTGGGTGGGAAGACACAAAGGGAAGGATCCGAGCCCTTGCAAGTACTTTCGCGTCCTGTTCTGTTTGAAGGTTGTAACTGGGAAGGTGAAGAATAGCTGGTCCCTAAAAAGCTACCACTTAGCTAGGTCCTTTGTGCAGGCAGTGCCTAGCAGGATGCCACGGATCGAGGGATGTTGTAGCTTGGGGACCGCGCTGGCCAGTGGTCATGGGTCGTCCACCAGGCATTTATAGAGAGCAGGGAAAAGTCTTCCGCATCCCGGTGTGGAGAAAGCAGCAGAAAGAATGCAAGAAGAGGCCAGCACGAAGGCTCACGCCTGTAATCCCAGCACTTTGGGAAGCTGAGGACAGAAGTTCAAGACCAGCCTGGGCAACATTGCAGGACCCCATCACTACAAAAAATAAAAATAAAAAAATTAGGCAGGCATGGTGGAGCACACCTGTAGTCACTCAGGAGGCTGAGGTGAGAGGATCGCTTGAGCCCAAGGGTTTGAGGTTGCAGTGAGCTATGATCGTACTTCTGCCCTTCAGCCTGGGTGACAGAGCAAGACCCTCTTAAAAACAAAAGAAAAAGAAAAAATGCAAGAAGAAAAGGAAGATAGACTGATAGGCTGGGTTTACTGCCCAGAGGTTGGGAGAAGAATGCTCAGACTGCAGAACCTGGGTTTCAGGACCAGGAGCTACAGAGACCGCAGTGAAGAGCAGCAGCTGCGGGAAGCAGGCTGGTTGCGCCAAGATGGGGATCATGGGGTCGTCCTTAGGGGCAGAGGTAGGTGGAAAAGTGGCTCCTTACGCCCTTTTGGCAACGAGGGTGAATGTAGGTGAATAAAGTGAACTGGAACTCATCCACCTGGAATGATGGGCAAGTTCTGACGTCCATGTGTGCGATTCTCTTTTGCTAAGATCAGAATGTTGATCTGTGGACATTTGCCCTACAGCATGTAGAGGAGAGGGTGGGGCAGTGGTGCCATGAAGGTGGCAGGGGCACAAGCAGGCAACAGTGGACACGACCACATGCTTTGTGGCAGAGCACTTTCTGCCCATCAAGGTGCTGCACATTTAAATAGCAGGGAGAGGACAGGGGGGTGCTCGGGAGCAGTCAGACCCTCAGGATGGTGGCCTGGGAGGAGAGGTGTGCAGTGGCTTCTGGAAGGGTCTTATAACTAAGACGTGCTGAGGCCGGGAGCTGTGGAAAGGGCTGCGGGTGTGGGAAGGAGTTGGTCTCATATCCACGGGGGGCAGAGGGGAAGCAGAATTGCATGGCTCCTGGGTGGCCTCCACCTTCTCCACCATGAACATGGCCCTTAAACCAAAGTGTTTGAGAAGAGCGTGGATCCCTGGTTGGGAAGCATGCTCTTGGCTGCTTTAACTGATCCTGCTGAAGGACATCTCCTGCTAAAGGGTATCTCCATCCTAAGAGAGGGATATCTTTGAAAAAGCAGAGGGTGGAAGAAGACCTGAGTATTGGAAATGGGCGGGCACTTTACAGTTTGCAGAATGTTTCTGGATGGATACCAGAACCTCTAGGCAAGTGAGTTATTGTCAACCCTGGATCGGGATCTAGGCTGGTGAGAACCATGCTTGTGAGCCCGAGAAGCCACCCGTGTTGGCTCAGACAAACCGCGTTTGATTCCCAGTGCTGGATGGCACAGCTGGCGCTGGGTGGCCACATCTCCAGCATTCGGGGTGTTGTGTGCAGCCTGCCAGCTGCTTTCCAGTGCCCCCGGTCTGTTCTGTGGTCACTGCTGGGCTCTCCCCTC
This sequence comes from Mirza zaza, assembly GCA_008750895.1. Taxonomy (NCBI): domain Eukaryota; kingdom Metazoa; phylum Chordata; class Mammalia; order Primates; family Cheirogaleidae; genus Mirza; species Mirza zaza. The sequence goes on from VSMD01070862.1 coordinate 43,810, forward strand.
ACCTTCCTGAGCAATAGTGTTGTCTGTCACTTGGGTCAAGACAGAGCGAGCTTGTTCGTCAGGCCTCTCTGGGAGGATGGGTAACTGGGTAAGTGACATCGGGATTCAAGATACTTTGGAACAGGCCTGAAGGACCGAATGAATGCAGTGACACTCACCAGGGTTGCTGGTGTTCTGTGCTTAAGTCTAGAAACTTACTGCTGCAGGACATTGGAGAGTGGCAGGGGGAGCCCAGGTCACTGCTGAGGCCGCCCATACGTGGGAGCCTGCTCTGCCCGTGCCACCACAGCGTCCTTCAGGCTGTCTGCCCACAGCACGTGGCAGAGCCTGGGAGCCATGAGCAGGAGTTAGGAGGAGGAGGAGGGATCTGTTATCTGGCTGGCCACAGCTCTGGTGGCTGCCCTGCAGACAGAGTTCTCTTTGGTCCTGGGGCCCTGTGCTGTCTCCTGCACCCACCTGATTCCTGCCCTGGAGGAGTCGTTGGACGCCAGGTCAGGTGATGCTGGTGACACTTGCTTCATCTTGTTACTTAGGGAGTGGCAGCTTCCCACTGTTGCCACATCTCCTCTATCTGCTGGCTGGCTTGGCTGCTTCTGCAAATAAGGCATTTCTGCAAAAACGCCCTTGGGCGTTTGCTCAGTATCAGTATGGACTCAGGAAAGTTTTGTTCTGTCATCATGGATAATCCTGTCCTGTCTTTGGTTTGGGACTCACATAACCTCCTCAATACTGGGGCCTTGTCCTTGGCTGTGCCCCGTGTTTCCGGAGCATCCACTGCTTTCTGGTGCAGTCTAGTGCGCCAAGCAGATGTGAGTCTGCCCGCCCTGGAATCCGTCCTTTCTCTAAGAAGCCTGGGTCATCTTGTGGGGAGAGGTATGATGCCAACTTCTTAAACTGCTTATATTAAATAAAGAACATATGAAAAATAGTGATAATAGTAATAGTAGCATGTGCAAAGCATAAAGAGTAACAAGATGAACATCCGCATAACCCATTGAATTTAAGAAATCGTTATATTGGCTGGGCGCGGTGGCTCACTTCTGTAATCCTAGCTCTCTGGGAGGCCGAGGTGGGCGGATCGTTTGAGCTCAGGAGTTCGAGACCAGCCTGAGCAAGAGCGAGACCCCATCTCTACTATAAATGGAAAGAAATTAATTGGCCAACTAATATATATATAAAAAAAAAAATTAGCCGGGCATGGTGGCGCATGCCTGTAGTCCCAGCTACTTGGGAGGCTAAGGCAGCAGGATTGTTTGAGCCCAGGAGTTTGAGGTTGCTGTGAGCTAGGCTGACGCCACAGCACTCACTCTAGCCTGGGCAATAAAGTGAGACTCTGTCTCAAAAAAAAAAAAAAGAAATCGTTATATTGAAGGTTTTTTTTTTAAGAGATGGGGTCTCACTCTGTTGCCCAGGCTGGAGTGCAGTGGTACAGTTATAGCTCATTGCAGCCTCAAACTCCTGGGATCCTCCTTCCACAGCCTCCTGAGTAGCTGGGATTATGCTCATGAGCCGAACTTTTTGAAAGAACTCTGGTGTCTGAGTGTATTGCATGGAGAGTTAGGCACATAATTCATTATCAGTATCAGGAAGCTGTTAATGCTGAGGCTCTTGCCTGTGTGAGACCAGGAAAGCTTTCGCTTCTTGTCTTGGTGTTGTGAAGAGTTGGTGGTCACCCACTGTGGCAGAAGCCCACAGTGTCCCTGAGCATTGAGCTGGTTGTCACTGCCATGTGAGGCTCTTCTGGGGGCTGCTCTTGTTGCTGTGGGAGGAGCAGCCCACCCCGGGAGCCCCATCCCAGAGTCTGCCCACCTGTCCACCTCTGCTCACCCTACCTGGTAAAGCTGTCTCCTGGGCATCTGTGTTGAAGTTCTTTCTTCCTGTTGCAATTATCATCATTTAGTAAACACTGGTCACATCAGTAATGGAGCCAGAAGCTGTAGCTTCTACATGTTTGTGGAGTTGGTTTGACTTTTTAAAAATCGTTGTACCAAAAACTATGATTTTTTTTTGTGTCTGTTATCCATGTGATCAGGCTGTACCACTAAATATCAGCTCACTCTGAAAAATGTCAGTCCTTTTTGAATCGAAATGAAAAAACAGGAAAAAAACGCATCTGCCCCGTCTTTTCGGTTAAAGGCATTAAATTTGCCACAAGTATGATAGGCAAAAGTTAACCTGCTCAGTAGCAAAAGTATTTACAAGTTAGTTCAAAGAAACTAGGACTCGATAGAGTATGAGTTTGCTCAAGTGTGCACGGGTTTCCCATGGACCAGCCCCGGGCAGGCCCGCAGCAGCCTCCTCTAGTGGCGCAATTTGATCGTTACTGGGAGTATCTCCCCTTTCGCTCATCTGGCCAGGGCCTCTGTACAGTACTCAAGGAGGAGATTCTAATGAAAAATGCCTGGAAAGATGTTTAATCCTAAAATTAAACGAGACGGAGTGTTCACTTACAGTGCTATCAAAGGTGGAAATGCCATGATGCCCAGTGCTCAGGGCACGTGCGGGGAGTGACGTTGCCTGCTCTTCATCGGGGTTTGCTAGTGCGTATCCAGAATCTTAAAATCCTTCCCTTTGACAAGTAATTAGGAATCTGTCCTAAGGAGTCATAGGAGTTACAACTAGAGCTAGTCAAGGCTTTTTTTTTTTAAACAGAAGTAAAAGACATCAGGGCCCAACAGTAGAAACAGTATATTCATAGGGTGATATATACAACCTTTTAAAATACTTTGGAGGAATATTTAATGAATATTCAGTGAAATAGGGCCATTTCTGATATCTTAAGTGAAAAAAGTATACATAACTATATAGTGTGTAGGTTGTAAAATGAAAGAATTGTGGAGTGAAATATGCAACATTAATGGCGGCTTTCTCTAGATTTTGGTGTTATGAATAGTGTCTGTTTTTTCTTTTGAGCATTCTGTATTTATTTCACCAAGTTTTTCTGTGCCAAGTGTGCTCAATCTTTTGGTTTGGTGTAGGTTTCATTTTTTTAATTTTTTAATTTTTTTTTAGTAACTGGCTTTCTCTTTATGGTGTGGGTTTTAAGGCATTAAGTAAAACCTCTGACTTCACAGGAAACCAGGCCACACACTATCCTAGAGTTTCTCCCAAAATCTGGCATGCTGGTAAGAAAGACATTTTTGAAATTTGTTAGGTAATCTCTCCTTCCTTTTCTGTCCTTCCCTAGGCACCAGTTTGCCTCTGATCTAGTTTACAGACATCACCCTTGATTCTGAGAACGTTTGAACAGTGTAACATCTTGGCTGGGTGGCAATTCCCGGGAGGGGGAGACAGGCCTCATGTGCCAGTGGTTTAGATGGATCCCCATGTCTGTCCAGCAACAGGCAGCACCTCCACATCTGGCTCTGATCTCTGTTCAGCCCATCTTGTGGGGTAATCCAACCCACTCATCTTTAAAAGAGACCTACCAATCTAAATTCAAAGCATATCAATACCTTTTGTGGGTTTAATTTTTTTTTTTTTTTGAGACAGAGTCTCACTTTATTGCCCAGGCTAGAATGAGTGCCGTGGCGTCAGCCTAGCTCACAGAAACCTCAAACTCCTGGGCTCAAGCAATCCTACTGCCTCAGCCTCCCAAGTAGCTGGGACTACAGGCATGTGCCACCATGCCCGGCTAATTTTTTTTTTTTCTATATATATTAGTTGGCCAATTAATTTCTTTCTATTTATAGTAGAGATGGGGTCTCGCTCTTGCTCAGGCTGGTCTCGAACTCCTGAGCTCAAATGATCCGCCCACCTCGGCCTCCCAGAGAGCTAGGATTACAGGCTTGAGCCA
>VSMD01070864.1:0-20055 GCA_008750895.1 Mirza zaza
CATGCTGCTTCCCAAAAAACAATTGTAAAAACCCCTTGTATTTTTAGCACTTTATTTTCTAGAAAGAGAACATAATCTCTTTTCATCCCTAACAGAAGGCCCCTGAGGCCAGGAAGTTATCCCTAAATGACAAATTAGGATCAGGGAGGGGAATGACTGGGCCATCACCACCCAGCAGCCAGAGGCAAAGCCTCCTGCTACCCTGCCCACGGCCTCCCCCTGCCCCCACACAGCCTGGCTACCCTGCAGCTCCTGGCCAGGTATCTAGGCAGAAAGATAGCATCTTGTTAACCCCCCGCCTGCAAACTGGCCACTCAGCCGTACACCTTGAGGTCCCAGATACACTCTACTTATAGCTACCAACTTCCCAGGGGTAAAAAGGGCCAGAGGGAAAAAGAGATTAAGAAAGCAAGCTAATGCTCAGGCTGCAAACCTGACAGTCATCTCTCTAATGCATCCCCTAAACCCACGAGTCCTCAAATCCTAGAGACAGTAATAACAGGTCCCCATTTTACTGATGAGAAAACTGAAGTTTGAGAATCCATGTCTTTAGTCTCCTCACTGTCCTGCCTCCCTATCATCTCTCTCTTTTTCTTTCCTGGCTATTGTGGTAACTTCTTCACTGTCATCTTCTGCCCCCTCCTTGCTGCTCCAATCCCATCGGCACATGACGCAGGGCTGTGCTTCCTGGATCTCTGTCTGAGAGCAGCCCTCTCCTCCTCAAAGACTTTCAGTAGCTTCCAGCTACTGAAGCAATCAAATCCCAACTCCTTAGCCTACTCCCTCAGTTCCTCCATGATTTGGGCACACCTATATTGTGAGCTTTACTTTTGCTACACATATCTAAGCTCCAGTCACAGCAGCAGCCAGGGAAAGAACCCAAGAAAGTCCTATGCACAACTTCCTCACAAAGATCCCTTTGTCTCCACCCACTTGCCCAATGCCACTGTGCTCAAATGCCACCCATAAAGAAAACATCTCCTGGCCGGGCGTGGTGGCTCACGTCTATAATCCTAGCACTCTGGGAGGCAGAGGCAGGAGGGTTGCTCAAGGTCGGGATTTTGAAACTAGCCTGAGCAAGAACAAGACCCCGTTTCTACTAAAAATAGAAAGCAATTAATTGGCCAACTAAAAATATATGGAAAAAATTAGCCGGGCATGGTGGCGCATGCCTGTAGTCGCAGCTACTCAGGAGGCTGAGGCAGGAGGATTGCTTGAGCCCAGGAGTTTGAGGTTGCTGTGAGCTAGGCTGATGCCTCGGCACTGTAGCCCAGGCAACAGAGTGAGACTCTGTCTCAAAAAAAAAAAAAAAAAAAGGAAAGGGGAAAGGAAAGGAAAGGAAGAAAACATCTCTCATTCACCTCAATCTAAATCTCTCTTCCTATGCTCTCCCAGCCCCCACCAGTAGCACACTCTGTATTATGATCACGTGAGCAAACGCCAGCCGCGAGGGTGGCAAACTCCTTCAGAAAATGGAGCACACCTGTTGTGTGTCACTACTCCAGCCCCTCCCACCGCAGCAGTGGGTGCTAACAAATGTTTGTGGAATTGGATTAAATTGAGAGGTCATCGGGGAGATAAGAATTAGAACTTTATCATAATTTGGACTCTGAGACGACGGGGAAGTTGAAGGACCGGTGACCTCTCTCTTCAGAACTCAATTATCTGCCTAAGAACAAACGTCTCGGATATCTAGCTATTAATTTGCTCACAATCATCTCAGCCTCTAAAGTTCACAAATGTCCCTTTCAATTTCTCAGCCACATCGTTCATGGGAAATGTGATTCTTTTCTCATTCACTAAATCACGGTGGCCCGGGTAGGGTCTCCCCTGCCCACCCTGCCGCCCAAATCTCCTTACACATTCGTATTCTTTGCCAGTTTGCTACAATTAACCACCTGGGCATCAAAACGCCTGACACCACGACTTTCTTGGGGCCTGTTTGGGGACCCACGGTTTCCTGCTCAGCATCATAAATCGATAGCTGAGGACCGCAAGTTTTATTGGCATCCTTAGCCAGAGGAATCTATTCTAATTAATCCTCCACACACACAAAAAAATGATGGCCTTTAGCCATCTTACAGGCAGGAGCCAACAAACCCAGAGTAAAAGAAAAAATTCAGGCCTGGCTTCCCATGAAATCAATACGACCTCACTCTCGACTCTGCTCTGGGTCACGCGGAAGAGGCAGCAGGTGTGGCTGAGATCACTGCAGAAGCCCTGCCGTGAATGTCACAGCTGGGACGAGAGGAGCTTGGGAGTCCCAGGGCGCCACAGGCTAAGACCAAGCTCCTGGAGAGGACTTTAACCCTTTGATGCACGTTCATTCATCGTTAACAGAGATTTACATAATTCACATGTTTGCATGTGCTTAGCATGGTAGGACCTCAGAGCATCTTGGTCAAGCAGGAAATGGAGACATCTGGGACTAAATGGGACAAGAGGAGAGAAAACACATCATTATTGGTGCTATTCTGCTACGGGGTAGTCGGACGGTCTGATGTTCAATGATTTGCACATTATGCAACTTCGGCGATGGCTCAGCCAACCCCCGATGGGGCAGTGAAGTGGGCCACCGAGCAGTGGTGGCCGAGGAAGACCCCACAGGCTGGCAGTGCCCACAGTCAGCGCAGGGGAGAGGTTGTGAAGCGTGGGTCTGGAGCCTGCCACATTTGGCTTAAGTGTGTTAATAATTATTAAGCCAATTACTAACTTCTCTGTGTTTGTTTCCTCTCCTGAAAAATGGGGGAAACAGAAGCAGTAGTCACTTAACAAGCTTGTTGTGACACTGTGTTCATGGGGGACAGTGAGAGAGACCCCGTGATGTGCTCTTCTCCCCCGTTGTTCCTCTACGTGCAGCATCCTCCCTGTCCCATGAACTAGGTCAGAACATCTGAGTCGAGACTGTGCCAAGAATGAGAAGCATCACAGAACCCAAGGAAAAAAATAGCACAATTTCTTCACTTTTTAGCTTTGTTTCATTCAGGTACAATACGGGAAAGAATGAAAAATACACACAAGCTCACACATGTGCATGCACACGCACACCGAGCACTAAGTCACAAAATTCTCCAAGCTCAGGAGGGAGAGAACAGGCGAACGAAAAGGGGAAACCTGAGATGCTAATAACAGGCCCTGTGCCCCGCTTCTGCCCACCTTCCTCTGCCCGTTCCCCAACTTCTCTCTTTGGGCTCTGGGAGGACAGCAACCCCCCCCCCCAACGTAACCCCTATGCCGTTCTTAGGGCAGCAGAAATGAGAGGGTCACACAGGGTGCAAGGCAGGGAGGACCAAGTGATGGCCCAGCGCGGTCCCACCAGCCAAGCAACGCAGGTGCCGAAGTCCAAATCCCAGGTCAGGGCAAGCCTGTCTGAGGATGCCGCCGTCTTTCAGTCTCCATGACAGGGGAAAGGAAAAAGAGGGGGAAATCCTGAGTTTGCCTGAGTTTAAATTCATAAACCTCAAATAACTGAAAAAACTGATCTCCCCTGGAAGTGATAGAATAATGTTCTGCTTTCTGGTGGCATAGAGTTCAAGAAGGAAAGAAAATTCAGTTTTAGGAAAATAAAGAAAGTTATGCTTTTATAACCTGGGTTCATGGAATATGTACCTATACATTTACATATATACATATATATTAAACATAATAATAATTAAAATAATGGTAGCAACTACATTTATTAGTCTTTCCTGTGTGCCAGGCAGTATTCCAACTACTTTATATAGGTTACATCATTATTTCTCACAATAGCAGACGTATGTGTTCAGTATTATCATCATGCCCCTTGGGGGGATGGGGTGGGGGAACCTGTGTCCTTGGGGCCACATGTGGCCTTCTGGATCCTTGAGTATGGCCTCTTGACTGAATCCAAATTTTACAGAACAGATCCTGTTAATAAAAGGGATACAAGTTTTATTATCACCTTTTGAAAGATGAGGAAACTGGCACTCTGAAACTCAATCTGTCTGGCTCAAAAACATGAAGCGTGCTTTCAATGCTCGCTATATACTCCATGCAAACTCACAAGAGGAGCTGGTCTCACCACCAGCTTTGGAGCAAGGGCTCCAGCTGCGTGGCTGCCGACACGTGGGCTGTGATATACGAATGTGACACAGGTCCTGGCGGCCCCACATCCAAAGGCAGGGCCAGAGGGAAGGGTACGTAAGAATCAGGGTCTGGTCCCAGCACGCAGAGGCCTGGAAAATGCTAGCTAAGAATCCAGACGTGCGTAGAGTCCCAAGAAATACGCAGTCCTGCCAGGCAGGTGGAGTGCTTGGCAGGTCACGTGAGTGCTGGAAGAAGAGGGACTATCAGGATTCAGAGGCCACCCCAAGGGTCTATAGTCAACAAAACTGGACTCGAGGTGCCAGGGCATGGTGGGCCCGGAGTTTCTGGCTACGGCCCAACTCAGGTGACCCGGGGCGGTGGCTACAGTCAGTCTGAAAGCAGAGGACATCAGTGAGGTGCATTTCACAGATAAGGGACTGCGGTTCAGAGAATGTAAGTCACTGACATGGTCGCGCAGCTGGGAAGTGGCAGGACCAGAGACACAAACCTGGCTCTGACTCCAAACTCTTTGCTCTCCCTCACCCCTGCATCTCTCCCAAGCAGAACAAACACCAGCTGTGGCAACGACCCCCGAAGAAAAGAAAGGGGAGCAGAGACTCATTTTGCCAACCTCCTGTCATTCAAGGCGCATACATGTGATAAGCAAATATTTTAAACAGTCTGCCCTGGCCTGCCTGCCCTGCTCATCCCAGATCACGCCGAAGTCAGACCTCAGATCCCCCTCACCACCACCCCCATCCCCCACCGTGCAAGGGATTAGTTAAAGAAATAAAGTCCCATTTCACAAGCTGCTAAATCCTGTTTGATCAGCCCTGCCGGGGATTTCCTGGGCTTAATCGCCTGCTAGCTCTGGACAGTGGGGAAGTTGCTGGGCTATGACTTTGTTTTTGCCCGTCCTTCTCCCCGATGCGATCCCACTCCTAAGCACACTCCCCCGGGTTTGCAGAAGAATACTCGGTGAAGCCGGGCCCACGGTGGCAAAAGAAAAAAAGAAGAAAAACTCATCAAGCAGAGAGAGATAGGTAAATAAAACACTACATAGCAGTTAAACTGAATGTACTAGAGCTACAGACAACAATGTAAATAAATCTCAAAAATAATGTTCAGTGCAAAAGGACATATCTGATCGTATTTCCATAAAGTTTAAAAACATGCAAAGCAATACCATACACTGAATAGAGACTCAGACATACAGAAAATCCATAAAGTCATACATGAAAATGATAACCACTGTATTTAGGATGGCGATGAACTCCAGGGAAGAAAAAGAGGGAGTAAGACTGAGAAGACGTGCCTGGAGTGATTTGAATCTATTTGTAATCCATTACTGTTTTTTTAAAAAAAAATCTAAAGTAAATATGGTAAAACATTATATCTATTAAAGCTGGATTTGGGGTGCATATATATTCATAATATACTATTATTCTTCATGTTTGAAATGTATCTTTATTAAAAAAAAGATTTAAAAAAAAGAATGGTTGAATCTTTACCTTTTATAATAAGGAGCTTGGACTCCAGTTTGAAAGTGACAAAGATCTGCATGCAGGGGAGACATGATCTAACAGCCCCGAGGAGACGGGAAGGCAATGCTAGCAGGGAATTACGAAGGCCTAGTCCATGCACTAGCGCAGTATAAACAGAAAGAGGACAGAACTCAAATTCCCAGACAGTAGTGCCCGGATGGTGGAAGTATCACTGAGATTGCCCCTTCCCACCGCCCACGCCCACCTCTGAGGAACCTGTCCTCCTCCTTGCACCGTTTTCTTCAACCCCGTGCCTTATTAAGAGCTGCCAATCATGGTCTCCTTCCCAACCTCCAGCCACAAGAGTGGGCAGACAAGGCAAGCTGGGCCAGTCATGACACCCTACAGCCAAGCTCTACACCAACTTGTCCAAGAACGGACAATGATCCAAAGCTCAGCCAATCAGAGACAATCCTTTTCCTGGGCAGTTTTCTTTCAATGGGAACCAAAAAAAAGGTGGTCCTTTCCTCTCTGGTGTGAAACTCGGAGGAGATGGGTGCAAAGCTCTTGTAGCCGTGTTTCCTGCCCTAGGGAAAAGCTGGGCAGGGCTGGAGGGAACGAAGCACCTGCAGAGGCTAACATTGCTAAGAGATTCCTGGCCCGTGATGAGTTCCAGTTCTGGGTGGTCCTGCTACACCTGTGCCCTGCGTGAGTGTGAGCTACGGAGTCTAGACCAGTTCTGTTTGTGTGACTTTGGCCACTGACCCATGGCTTCCTGGTTCTGGGTCCCCAGGACACCCTGAGAGCTACCCAATCCCTTCTAATAAACTCCCTTGCGGCTTCCATGAACAAGCATGGGTTTCTGTTGTTTGTAACTAAGAACCCTGATGCTGACGATTAACACTACCACTGTCCTCCCAGGAGACCCCAGATAGAAGACATATCACAATGGTGCTAAGCCAATCAGAGCTGAGAGCGATCAGGATCTCCCTGTTTTCCTGTTGGACTCTTGTCCCCTGAGAGCAAGGTGCCTCTTCCAAGAAATACCTTCACAAGGCCGCCCCTTCACAGAGCACAGAACTTCCTGCCACCACTCCCGCAGGCAGATTTAACATTACAAAGTCCATTCAACCCCGCCCTGCCATTTCATCCCCAGAGTAACCCCGGGCAGTGAGCAGGGTTAGCCTCATTTAATTGAGAAAGAAGCTGAATTTTTGGAGAAATGACCTACTCAAGTCACCAGAAACTTAGCAGCTGTGCCTAGAACAGTGTCCAGGCCTCTGGATGCCATCCCAATATGCTAAAAAGGAAATAAGACCAAAGAGCTAAGAAAATCAACATTAATTAATACATTCACAGCGTTATAGTATGCCAGACATTGTTCTGAGAGCATTGTTCTGGGTACATTAACTCACTTAATCTTTAATCACAATCCTATGAGGTTGGTAGTACTGTGGCTCCCATTTTACAGATGAGGGAATTGAGGCATAGAGAGGTTAAGGTACTTGCCTGGGGTCACACAGCAGGTGAGTGGCAGAGCTACCACTCAAACCAGCAGTCTGATCCTAGAGTCCATGTTCTTAGCCGCTACATTAAGCAGGGTAGGAAGGCCAAGTTCCTTGGCCCTCACAATTCCTCATAGTGAGAGGAAGTGCTAGAAGTTCTGACTATGAGGGTGCCCTGATCTCCCACAGCTTAAGCTGATCTGAAGGCAGGTGCCTTGCACTAAAAGCCTGGAAGGGAAGTATGCTAACGGAGCAGGTACTGAATTGCAGAAAAGTTAAATATGGAATGAGAACATCGAAGGCTGCAATAAGAGCAAGGAGGGTAAAAACCAATTTCAAAACAGAGCCCAAGGCGATGATTTGGAGAGGAAAAAAAAGCCAATATATGTGCTATCACATAATAACTGCAGCGACGCCTTCCATTTACCTCACCCTTTCCTTTGGAGGAGGCCAAAGAAGTTCACAATTGTTATTACAATTCTTCCTTCTTTTGAGGCCCATGACCTGCCCAGGACGGCCGTGGCCTTTGTCCTTACACTACAGGGAAAAGGGAAGCACCGAGGGGTCAATGCAGAAATCACAAAGTGGCAAAGAATCTACCGAAGCCAACTGCTTGGGCTCCAAAGCTGATAGGCAAAAGCCAGCACAGTGAAAAATCAATTCGGCAAAGGATCGATTCACATAAAACTGTCTGACCAATATCAAAACTCACTCTAGGAAAATTCGCCACTGCCATTTTAGCTCCAGGGCAGCACCAGCAGGAGCAGAGAGCAGGGGGGCACAAGCAGGGTGGGACATGGTGCAGAAGACGGGGAGCCAGGAGTGGGCCCTACGTGACAAAATTGGAAGAGACAGTGAGGTTCTAGTTGAAGAAAGCCCACCCATCAGATAAAGCCATGAGCAAGGCAAGAGAACACAGCCTCAGGAATCGATGAATCGCTCAGCCGGCGAATCCATCATCTGGCACACTGGCTCTCGCGCACCTGGCCTAGAGGTCCCTCAGGGCCCCTTCTGCAGCACAGAGAGCAGCAGAGAACAGTGTTGGTGACCCGCCCTCCTTCCTTTCCCCACCAGCTTTCCCTCGGACAAAAGATACTCAGGGTCATCTCCCCACCAAACCAGCTCTCGGGAAACAATCTGTTCCTTGTCGTTACCCCACCCTGGTATTATTTCTTTTCCCTTTTTACTCATTTTACACGCAGCCTAATGAGGCTCTCCACTGCTCCCCACGCAACCTCTACATCCCACCGCTTCACCTTTACTCGAGTTGTTCCTTGTATTTGGAATGTCTTCTCCTACCCTCTCAGACAATTGATCCGTCTCAGGATGCAAACTGTTACCTGAGGAATTCAATAGACTGATAGTTGCACAACTCTTTGATATTAGTAATTACTGAATTTCATACGTTAAGTGGATGAATTTTATAATATGTAAATTATGTCTCAATAAAGCTTTTTTGTAAAAGTCACCCAAGGGTTGTAATGGCTCCACCATGTAGTTTTGAAGATCACGCTGTCTAAGGAGGTAGCAGACTGTATGATAGAAGTGTCTCATGAGAATTTCTAAGGGATACAGGAAATTGTTTTTAAAAGAACACTGAGATGACATTTGATACTTCTGCAAATTGCCAAAAGAAACAGCTGCCCCCAAACCAAAGTCTTTTCAAAGTTCAAGCTCCTCAAGCCTTGCTCCTGAAACGGAAACAAGACCATATCCCGATTAAAAACAAAATGGGTTTGGGAGAGAATTACTTTCAATCCAAGCTCCAAGATTTATTGGCAATGTGACTTTGGATAAATTAATTATTTCTTCCTACCCTATAAAATAGGCATAATAACATCCACCTCACTGAGTTAAGAGAATTAAATCAGGGATGTTTGTCAAGCCCCCAGCACAATGCCTGGCGCAAAGCCAGCCCCAAACACCACGAGAGTATTCCGTGCTTGCTCTCTTCCTTCCTTCCCTGGGAACCGGAGTCATAATGAGCATGGAGTGAGTGACACCTGTAGAGGCAGTCCCCAGTTCTGCCACTTCCCATTTCTCCCCTCTCTGCGTCTCTAACACTGTCTACTTAGAAAGACTCCCCATTCTCTCTGCCTCTCCCAAATCAGCTTGATTATTCCAAAGTTTCTTCTTATATCAAAACAGGCAAAAGCAACAGATACATGAATTTTTCATTTACCAAACATGTCACACATCAAATTCACTAAATGCCTGTTGAGCACCTATCCCTATATGTACAGAGTGGTGCTTGGAACCAGGCTAGAAACACATAGCACTCGGCAGGTCGGGACTTTGCCTTACAACAATCCCTTTAAGACTCAGTCTCGAGCAATGCATCATAACCCAAAAGCAAGAATTACCATCTCTACGGGCTCAGCTGGGTTACCCTTGAGGGTACGGATTCACAAAATCAAGCCGTGAAACTAGATTGTTTAAGTCTTTCCCAGGAAAGAAGGGAAATATTGACTTTACTGCTCCATTCAAATGTATAGCTGAAAAGCACTGGACTGGCGGTCTGAAGTTCTGAGCTCTGTCTTGCGCCTGTTGTTAGTAACCATTCAATTTTCAGAAAGTCCCGTTCCCTCTCTGGAGCTCAGATTTCTCATCTGCGACATAGGCAGCTAGACTGGGATCTGGACGGCATTAGGTCTCGTACTGGGTTGAATAGCGGCACACTAAAATTCGTGTTCACCTGGCCCCTGTGAATGTGACCTTGTTGGAAATAGGGTCTTTGCAAAGGTGATCAAGTTAAGATGTGTCATAACTGTGACTGGCATTCTAATTTTAAAAAGAGGCAAATTTGGGCACAGACTAATAGGGAAGAGGGCCACGTGAAGACAGAGACAGAGACTGGACTGGTGTGTCTGCAGGCCAAGGAACACGGAGGATTGCCAGCAACCACCAGAAGCTAGAGGAGGCAAATAAGGATTCTTCCTGAGAGCTTTCAGAGAGAGTGTGGCCCTGTTGATACCTGGACTTTGGACATGTATTTCCAGCACTGCAAAAAAAAAAAAAATTTCTTGTTGTTCTAAGCCACTAGATGTGGTATTTTGTTACAGCAGCCTGGGAACAGATACTAATCTCCTGCATGCTAACTCCAACTGACTGGCAGTATCTGCTTGGAGTAGTGTGTTGAGAAGGATTCTGAAGCTGCACAGAATACAGAGATCAATTTGTGACACTTGCCCTAAGAGAGAAGGGAGTAGTGGCAAGTATACCTTGTTTCCATCATACCATCCCTAAGTTACAGATCATCATTAAGATATCTTTAGGCTCCGATAGTGCATGATTCTATCATCTGAAATCCACATGCTCTTCCAGGAGTAAAGGCATTGTGAACAGAGGAGGTGTGGGTAGGGGGTCATGCTTCCCCCAGCCCCGTGCCTCCAAGTCCCCCAGGTAGGACCAGCAGCACCCTCTGTTCCAGAGATGGCCTATGATCCTGTCAGCCTCTTGGCTTTGCCTTCAGCAGAATTGATCTCAGATCACATTGACAAAAACCTGATTCAGTTTTCTAACTGCCTCTGTGAAGATTATGACCAGAACTAAACCTGATTTATTGTAGCAGTGTGCCTGATAAATAAAATATCCCGAATGCAGTGGAAGCTACAGAAGGACCAATGCTTCACTGAGAAGGATTTAGAGAAGCCAGTCTCCTGGAGCTTTTCGGGGGCCCAGATCAGGCTGGCAGTGCTCACTCAGATGCACCCCACCATTTCTGCCTCTCCTCTGCCAAACTACTCTTGACCCCTGATTAGACCACGGGTAGACAACACCTGGGATCCAAAAGAAAGGCTTATTCTTTAGAACATGTTCTTCCCTGACCCCTGCAGCTCTGCACCCACCCACGGGCCCCAGGAAGCTCAAACGCGTTCCGTAATGAAGCCACATAGGGGTGGGAGGCTCATGAGCACTGTCAAGGGTCAAACCTCCCTCAGGTCCATCTCTGGCCCAGCACCCAGCACTTGTGGGTGGACCCTGGGGTGGTAGCTCACCTGCTCCCAGCCCACCCATACACGTTCTCCCCACTCTCCTGGGCACTGAGGAGGGAGGGTCTTTCTTTCTGGGGGATTGAGGCCCCTCTGAACTGCCAGCAATGGCAGCCTCTGCTAGCAGCTTAGCAGACTGTCTCCAAATAAAGCCTTCCTTTCTGTTCTCTTTTGTCTGCCCTGGTAGAAAAAAAAAAAAAAAAAGTGCTGCCAATGAATTTCCAGCCTTGGTTTCAAGTCCTGCCCAATCCTAGAGCTATCTGTGTTTGTTCATCCTCACCGCCACCTCCCTGGACCGAGCTGCAGCCTCCTCTCTCCCGAGCCCCTAGGCCAACCCCCTTGCTACCTGCCTTCTCCTCTGCCCTCTCCACTCCAAGCTCCGCACAGCAGCAGGGGGTATCCATGCAAAACTCGGCGTCTGGTTCTCTCATGCCCCTACTCAAAATCATTGAGTAGCTTTCAGATGAAGACCAAAATCCTAGCATGAAGAAACAGGATTTCCTTGACCCCGATCCATTGAAAAGATTGGAAAATTGTAAAATCTAACAATAATAAATTGCTTTTTAAAATGAATAGAAAAGACACACAAAATGCAAGATTCAACAGACACAAAATTACTCTGTCAAGTTGCAATGAAATCTTGCTCTCCATTCTGTGCCCAGCTGGTGACAGATCTGTCATTCACCGTTGGGGCGCAGGTCTGGTGCACAGGCCTCTCTGAGTAGCCCTGGGCATCTCGGATCAGCCAGGTCTGCAGCCCTCCCTGCCCTCCCAAGCTCTGGCAGCTCCAGCCTCATGTCACCGGAATCACCCCCTAGCTCCCTTACTGTCCTCAGGCTCCTGCTACCTGCTTTCTGTTTCCTCTACCTGGGACTCTCCCCCTTTTCCTCATGCCTCATCCATTTACTTAGCTTCAACTTGCTCTCCAGGTTTCAGCTCACACCATTTCCTCAGGAAAGCCTGCCCCCCTCCTCCGCACCCCTACCCCTCCACTTCCCCACCGCACAGTCTGGGGGACCTTCTCACTCTTTGCTCCAACAGGACCACATTCCACTCCTTCTGTGAAATTATCTCAGTTTATATTTATTTGTTATCATGATTATTTGCTTAATGTCTGTCTCTCTCCACTCTACACGGGCCACCTCTCTCTTTGCTCTTCCCAGAATTGGCACAGGGCTTGGGCGCCCGGGGGCATTTAATCACTGTGTGGGGAATGCATAACGAAGTGACAGAGGCTCTTCTGATTCAGCCACACTGTCCTTTTCCTCCACGCAGTACCATGCCTGCCACTCGAACAACCCATGTTGCCTGCCAAGGTTCCATTTCTACTAACATTGCCCTTGCTTTCTTTGCCTCTTTGTGGCACCCATTCCGCGGCCTATGGAGTTTGCACACCCAGGCCTCTTCCCTGCCCAACGGTTATCCTTTCTGCGTGCTGCTCTTTGGACAGGGCTAGCACTTGCTAAACAAAGATTCACATTAATAGGAATCCTGCATTCCAAGCAGCAGATCACTTAGATACACATTTTGCCAAATGAGGTTTTGGCCACCTCTCCGGATCACACATGCCTGCTCAGACAGGCAGTTGTAGAGGACAAAACTGAACGCAACATGATAAATCCCTAACGGTGGGTCCCAGGCACTAACAGCAGGCCAGGGGCGAGGGGCAGCCAAGGGTGGCTCCTCTGCTGGCCCTCAGTCCTGACACAGAGGTAAAGGCCTGGGCTTTGAGAGACAATTCTAAGAGCTTATACTGCTTCAGATGAAACAGCCAGAGCCAGACACAAGATGGCAGACGAGAAAAACTGCCAGCCAGAGTGTCTCTGCAAAAAAGAGAGATTTTAGAAGAAAGTTAAAAAAAATAAACAAGCAGACAAACAAACATCAGACAAGGGTCGGAAGGAAGGGTACCTGAGACTACAGGAGACTTCACAGGAAGAAGTTGCTGAGGGGAACTGGAAGGAGAAAGGACCCCAAGAGGCTTGGAGACTAGTGACAAGGGTAGATGGAGCAGTTAACTTTCCCCTCCCTTGCATCTTGGACTGCTGGTGGGTTCCCAGGTGGTTGGAGAGACCTGAGGACACCAGCCCAGAGATGGCTGCTGCCAGTGAGTGGTGAGCCTCTTGCACACAAGGTACCAGGCTCCAAGCTCCCTCGGGGCATCTCCCCAAGCACAGACCTGAGCCGATTGGCAGGTGCCATATTGCTTCATTCTCCCCTCCCCCTTCCCTGTCCAGGGCTGCTGAGAGAGACAATTTAGCCACCACCCGGAGGCACCCCCAGGGAATGGGACCTTTCCTTTTGGGGCCCTATAGTAGACTGAGGGGTACTCAGACTGTGAGCTCCCTACCTGCCAATTTATAAGACTTCAAACTATACTACAAGGCTATAGTAATTAAAACAGCTTGGGATAAGCACAAGAATAGGGACATTGACCAGTGGAACAGAACAGAGAACTCAGATATAAAACCATCCTCATATAGCCATCTAATCTTTGACAAAGCAGACAAATCATACACTGGGGAAAATAATCCTTATTCAATAAATGGTGCTGGGAAAACTGGATAGCCACTTGGAGAAGACTAAAACAGGATCCACACCTTTCACCTCTCACAAAAATCAACTCACTCTGGGTAACAGACTTAAACCTAAGGAGTGAAACCATTAGAATTCTAGAGGAAAACGTTGGAAATACTCTTCTAGATGTTGGCCTAGGCAAAGAATTTATGAAGAAGACCTCAAAGGCAATCACCGCAACAACAAAAATAAATAAATGGGACCTGATCAAATTAAAAAGCTTCTGCACAGCCAAAGAACTGTCACAAGAGCAAACAAACAACCTACAGAATGGGGGAAAATTTTCGCAAGCTACACATCTGATAAAGGGCTGATAACTAGAATCTATTCAGAACTCAGGAAAATCAGCAAGAAAAAATGAAACAACTCTATCAAAAAGTGGACAAAGGACATAAACAGAAACTTTTCAAAAGAAGACAAAATAATGGCCAACAAACGTATGAAAAAATGCTCAACATCTCTAATCATCAGGGAAATGCAAATCAAAACCACAATGAGGTATCACTTATCTCCAATGAGAATGACCTTTATCAAAAAGTCCCCAAACAATAAATGCTGGCGTGGATGCGGAGAGATAGGAACACTCCTACACTACTGGTGGGACTCCAAACTGGTTCAACCTCTGTGGAAAGCAATATGGAGATACCTTAAAGCAATACAAGTAGATCTACCATTTGATCCAGCAATCCCATTACTGGGCATCTACCCAAAAGAACAAGAGACACTATAAAAAAGACATCTGCACTCGAATGTTTATAGCAACACAATTCACAATTGCAAAGATGTGGAAACAACTCAAGTGCCCATCAATACATGAGTGGATTAATAAAATGTGGTGTATGCATACCATGGAGTACTATTCAGCTATAAGAAACAATGGTAATATAGCACCTCTTGTATTTTTGTGGATAGAGCTGGAACCCATTCTGCTAAGTGAAATATCCCAAGAATGGAAAAATAAGCACCACATGTTCTCATCAGCAAATTGGTATTAACTGATCAACACCTAAGTGGACATACAGGAATAACATTTATCACTCATTGGGTAGATGGGAGGGGCAGGAAGGGATGGGATATATACCTACATAATGAGTGCAATACACACCATCTGTAAACTCTGACTGGGGGTGGGGGGAAGTGCGGGGAAAGACAACACACGTAACCTAAAGATTTGTACCCCCATAATATGCTGAAATAAGAAAAACAGCCAGAGCCAGTTATTAAAAGCCTACAATATTATGCATGAACAACATACAGAATTTTCTTTCTTTAAGTTGTATTTCATGTAAAAGCATAATATTCCCAATAAAAGAATATTTATTCTAAACAAAAAAACAGCCAGAGCTTTAGGAAGAAAGAACCCTGAACTAAGTGAACAATAACCCAGACTCAGCCAGTGGCTCGCTGTGTGCATGGCCACGTTACTGTGTTTCCCCAAAAATAAGACAGGGTCTTATATTTATTTTTCCTCAGGAAGACACCCTAGGGCTTATTTTCAGGGGATGTGTTATATTTTGTAAGTACAGTACAACAATCTACATTTATTCAAATACAGTTAAGTCGTCTTCTTCTGGAACATCATCATAACTCTCCAAACCCTGAATTCCATCCTGAATTTCTTGCGACTCTATTTCCTTTAGAACCATTGGCCCTGATCTCTCATGTGGAGCAATAGAGCTCTCATGGGACAGATGAGAAGGGCTGATGGTCTTCTTTACCGCTCCGCGACAAAATGCATGGGTTCTGCAGATACTCTGTATAGCCACACCCGTCACTAGGTCTTATTTTCGGGGTTAGGGCTTATATTGTGCAAATGCTTAGAAATCCTGCTAGGGCTTTTTCTATGGGTAGGTCTCATTTTTGGGGAAACATGGTACTTTCCCTCTCTGGGACTTGTTTCCTCATCCCTAAGATGAGGTTGACCCAATGGCCTCTAAATCCCCAACTGAGGCATTTCACAAATCTGTAGAATACTGTGATTTTCCCAACCACATATTGAATCTCAGTGTTGCCTCCAAACACTGTACCGATTCATTCAATTGATACCTATTGAGCATCTACTCAGATATATTCAGGGCGAGGATTAGAGAGATGAAGACGACAGACAAAATCCCTGTCCTGCTGGCCAAGGAGAGGAAACAGATGCTAAATAAAGAACTGATTAATTAATTAACTGTAATTAAGGACACAAAGGAAAAGTGCAGGATTGCATGAGAGCCAGGTCCCATGAGGTTGCGTAAGATGAGGAACTGCTGTCTTGAGAAAGCGACATTTGAGACGTAGATTTTACATGTGTCTGAAGCCAAAGAGTTCCCAAACTACCTCAATTCGCAACACAGTCAATGACTATAAGTTCAGAATACCTATTTATGCTGATAGGATGCAGACTGTTCCTCAGCGCACACAAGGCATGCTGTGCCCAGAGCCGCCCACGCCACAGCTCTCTCAGGACAGTGAGACTGCCCTTCCCTGCATTTGTCATGGGTTTAGTCTTCACAGCTGTGTCTCCCTCACCTGGGTAAGCCCCGTGTCTGTCTTTTGCATCACAATATTCCCAGCATAGGGCTTGGTACGAATAAGGTGACAAGGGTGTGGCTGAATGAATGGAAGAATCTGTACAGATGAGGAAACTGAGGTCAAGAAAGGGGGAACTGTTTTCACCAAGTCCCAAGTTAGCAAAGATCAAAGTTGACACATGGGTCTCAACTCTATGCCTACCGCAGAGGAGGGCAGGTAGACAAGGACGGGTGAGCCACAGCCTGTGCCCCACACTCCTAGGCAACCCCAGGCCCCTCAGAGCAGTGTCCCCTTTGTTGTACATTTTGACTCTTCGACCAAGAATTTGTTTTTTAAAAAGGAGGGAGAGACCGGGCGCGGTGGCTCACGCCTGTAATCCTAGCACTGTGGGAGGCCAAATCAGGAGGATTGCTCAAGGTCAGGAGTTCGAAACCAGCCTGAGCAAGAGGGAGACTCCGTCTCTACTATAAATAGAAAGAAATGAATTGGCCAACTAAAAATATAAATATATATATATATATATATATATATATATATATATGTTAGCTGGGCATGGTGGTCTAGGCCTGTAGTCCCCGATACTTGGGAGGCTAAGGCAGGAGGATTGCTTGAGCCCAGGAGTTTGAGGTTGCTGTGAGCTAGGCTGATGCCACGGCACTCTAGCCTGGGCAACAGAGAGGGTTATGTTGTTGAGTAAGATTTAAACATCTCTGCACTACCCCAAGCTGGTTCCCACACAGCATGCGTCACCCCCACTCTGAGGACGCTGTGTCGGGCTGTGTAGGAGTTGCCCCCGCAAAGGGAGATTCAGACCCACCTACAGGAAGCCAGTTCTCATGAGTGGATGACCAGAAGGCCCAAGGACATGAGCTGGGGACAGCAGAACCTTCTATGTTTTGCCTAACCGAGAAGCCAGTGGTCCTAGCATCCACTCAGTGCTGCCCACCCGGGGGAGTGAAAGGTACAAAGTCAACATGAGACGCTCGGTAAAAATCCCACACGCCAGAGGGCAACACAGATCCAGAACCGAGGCCAGTGTTGGAGCTCTCAGCACAGAGAACCAGCCTTTCCTGAGCACCTTCTATGGGCACAGTCATGTGCTGGGGGTGATATGGAAAGGAGGGGCCAAGGCCAAAAGGCTGCCACCAGACCTGGGGACATCCCAGGCACCGGGCACCAGGCAGACTGTCAGTTTTGGGACCAAGTTTCCAACGCAGGTGTGAGGATGGGTACCAAGTTATGCCACATCAAGGCCTGGGATGACCTCACATCTGAGCCTGAGAGTGGGCTTGGCCCTCAGAATCGAGGTGGAGCTGAGATCAAAGGGGATCTCTCAGGGTTGAGGGCTGAGCCACTTTATTAATGCATCTCTAAGATCTGGCACGATATCTAGCTACTGTTTGTAAAATGATTTAAGAAAAAAGAAAAGCAAGCAGGTCCTGGCAGTCAACCCAGTAGTTAATCATTACAGTAATCTCACCCATTATTAATTGAGGATTTAACTAAGTGCCAGCACTGTGCTAACTCTGAGAGGAATGTACAACAATCTTCATCTGACAGTTGAGCAAATTGTGGCCTAGCAAGTGAATAATTTGCATAAAGACACCAAGCCAAGAGATGGTCGGCCTGGGATCTGACTTCAACTCTGTCTGATTCAAGCATCTGAGCTTTTAACTGTCATTTCTTTCAGCCAACACACCAAACAAGTTATAAGTAAAGGACTGGGGTATTTTCATGCATGGAGAGGGAGAAAAAGAATGCCTTTTCTAGAAAGTAAAAGAAATCACAAGGCTAGCTATAAAATGGGAATGAGATTCAACAATGCCATTTCTTCCCAAAGAGGCCTTTCCTGATTGTCCTTACTAAATGAGGTAAGGACATTTACCTCTGTTACCTCTGTAACTCACATTTGACACCCCTTCCTGCTTTGTAGCACTCGCTACCAGTTCAATCAAACAAGCAATGGTGAGTGGAGTTTTTTATATGGCTGTCTCTCCTTATGGAACACAGGTCTGCAAGGGAAGATGCTGAGGCTGTCTTGCTACTGCTATACCCTCGCATGTGACACAGTGCTTAGCACATAGTAGGGCTCGATGAGTATTTTCTGAGTATGAGTTAAGTAATTAACTGACAGATGATGGGGGAACCATTCTAATGGCATGTGCTAAGGAGTAACAGGAGCTGAAGACAATTGGGAGAAGATTAAAAATGTTACTTGAAGGTGGAGAAAGGGGAGCTTCACATTGATGCTGCAGGTAGTAGGAGCCACTGTAGGTTCTTGAGCTCACCTGTTCCTAAGGAGACTAATCAGATTGAGATGAGAAATAAATAGGCTTAGGGAGAACCAAGTGCCATAACCCAAATATTATCAACAGTCAAATCAGGACCAACCCCTGAGGTGACAAGGATCTTGGGATGGTGGCAGTGAGAACGCCACAGACGAGATAAATCGAGGAAACATATGGATGCAGGTTCTACCCAGGACAAAAGTTAAGCAGCAGGCGAGGATATAAATCTGGGTCAGTGGAAGAAACAGGAGGAGATCGAGACTTTGCCTGGTGCTATAAACTCTACTTCCTTCCTTTGTAGGAGATTATATTTCACTGAAATTCAGGTGATGTCGAACAAGGGTAGAAAATATATTCCATCATCATTCGTTTCTAAATCCTGTGCATGGCCAGCCAGGAGTAAAAAAGAATATGTTTCCTAAGGTTTTAAGAAGGCTCTGAACCCAAATGATTCCCAATGAATCATCTACTCATCCTGATCTTTAAACCTACAGTTCTAGATCATTGACTCTGGAGCAAGACTACTCCCAGAGCAAAGCCTCTCTTCACCCTACCACTTCCTCTTTTGAACAGAATTCAAGAGGGAGCCCTTTGAGCATTAAGACTTCAATTTAGACTCTTAAGATGCTTCAACTCTGACACTTACTAGCAGTGACTAAACGGGCACATCAGCTAATGCTCCACAAACTGCAGCTTAGATATGGTACAAAATATGACTCCTCCTTGAGGATTTGCATTCATTGGAAAAATATTCCTTGACCACCTGTTACATGTCAGGCACTGCACTGGGCGATGGAAAACAGCGATGAACACAACAGAGGAAGACCCTGGTCTGGAAAGACAGATATAAAACAAAAATCACGCAAACAAATATAAAATTGCAAGTGTGCCAAGTGCCATGAAGAAGACTTTGGGATGATGTGG
Organism: Mirza zaza; assembly: GCA_008750895.1. NCBI lineage: Eukaryota > Metazoa > Chordata > Mammalia > Primates > Cheirogaleidae > Mirza > Mirza zaza. The sequence continues at coordinate 19,335 of VSMD01070864.1, forward strand.
GAGGTTTGAACTAGTTATAAAGGTTAGAGAAGGCTTAATCTGAGACTTGGAGGAGGAGGAGGTGCAGTTTAGGTGGAAAAGGGGATGGAAAAACACTCCAGGCAGAGCGACAACCACAGACAAAGTGCCTATGGCGGAAACACAGTGAGCAGGAAATACAATAAGATGGTCAGTGAGTCTGAGCAGAGAAACATGAGGTATAACAGGAAGCAAAATGAGCCTGAGAGACAGTCAGGGGCCAGGTCACAATGGACTTTATAGGCTACGTCCTTGAGCATGATTTAGCCCTAAAATCAAAGAGAACTCACTGAAGAGGTGTTTGGAGGTGGGAGTAGGGTAGGGGAGGGTGGACACAGGATCATTGTCTACCCCAAATTCACTCTGGCTGGTCTGGAAGAGGCTAGAATAGATGCAGGGTAACCTTTTTAGAGGCTACTGTGACAGTCCAGGCAAGACATGATGCTATTAATAGATTTGGAGGTGTTGGGCATAGCAAGAAATGGATAGACTCCATTTTGTTTATTGAAAAGGCACAACTTACAGGACTTTCTGATGGACCAGATCCGGAAGGGTGTTTTAAGGACATCTCCAGCCTTCTTTTTTTTTTTTTTTTGAGACAGAGTCTCGCTTTGTTGCCCAGGCTAGAGTGCCGTGGCATCAGCCTAGCTGTCAGCAACCTCAAACTCCTGGGCTCAAGCAATCCTCTTGCCTCAGCCTCCTG
>VSMD01070871.1:2065-25254 GCA_008750895.1 Mirza zaza
ACTATTCTTTCTTTTGGTTTCTTTTACTGACATACTTTAAGGCTGGATCTAATTAACCACACGCTACTGACCTTTTCCTTTGAATTCTTCACATATGAATCTCATTGGAATTTTTAGTGTTTTTCTGAATAACTCAAAACACCTAGGAAAAGAGAAAAAAAAACCTAAGACATGCACACATTCAGATGTCGGTGGTGATATAAAAGGACATAGGCTACAGCTGCTTGGGAACCCCATAGCTGAGTTTACATGACATCAATTCCGCCCAAAATCAGCCAAGTAAATGGAAACCACCACTCAGCCAGCTGTGTGACCCATCATCTTACTGATTGAAATTTTTGTTTTTCCATTGGCTATTTTGTGATTGTGCAATTTTGTGATTGGCTGAGTATACTGCTGTTGCTTTTGTCGATGGCTATATATTCTCAACATTAGTGGGAGCAATAATGAAAGATACAATGTGTGAGGCAGGGGTAATGCCGAATGTAATCAAGTAAGATCACTCCTGTGGCCTCCTCCGAAAACTGTAAAGTACTTACCGGATGGACAACATCACCATAAAGCTTAGCCTTGTGCTGGTCACTATGCTAGACTTTGCAATCACCATGTTGTCATATCCTCCCAGCAATCTTATAAGGGCCATTACTACCCCAAAAATCACAGAAACTACCTACTTAGACTATTTTGTGTGTGTGTGTGTGTGTGTGTGTTTTTCTTATGTCCATTAGATACTTCTGGAGAAGACATCCTCAGCTACGAAACGTTGAACTCAATTTTATTTCTCTATTCTGGCCATCCCTGCCAAATGGTATACAAGCTGCTTATGAGGATTTTGACAGGGACCTAGTCTTCCTATTTAAAGGTAACATCCTAAAGAGTTCATTTTTTCTTAGTTGTTCCATAAAAGGAATGGGCAGGACTTCTTTGTGGTGGCTTCCAGGTTCGGAAGAGGTGAGCCCATGAGAGCATTATGCCAGCCGGGCTGTGGCCAGGAGCCCAGGGTTGGGCCCATCTTGGGCACTAACTACCGTGTGAACTTGAGCAGGCTGTACTCTATTCAGGGCTCAGTCTTCCCACCAACAAAATGAGAAGACCGCACTAGACCATCTTTAATCTTCCTCCATCCTCATCCCAGTTATAATTTCCTAAGATTCCTCAAGACTGTAATTAGTGTGTGTATAGAAGTCACATGAGCTAAGACATCACATTATGGGGTCCCAAATGTCAGGCTAAGAAGTTTGAATATTTTTATAGGTACTGGGGAAAGATTAGGACCATGATACCCCCCCTGAACTTAACTTATCACCTTCATCTTTTAAAGACTATTTGTTCCATTTTCATTTCCATGATGAATTTATACAAAGATCAAGAAATGATATGTATTATTTTATAAGACTGGAAAAATTGTACTCAACATATAACCTGAATCACTGGCAGGCAACCAATACTGGGCTATGAGTGGCTATGATATTCAGCAAGGGTATCCCAGGCATATATCAAACTACGGCTTCCCAAGCAATGTCCAAGCAATAGATGCAGCTGTTTCCTACGGAAGAAAAACATACTTCTTTGTAAATGACCAACTCTGGAGGTAAGGTAAACTATTTTTCAATTATAGGTTGAAAACTGTGTTTCTTCACCCTGTGTACAAACCACTAACAATCAAGCATCTGAAGGTTTTAAAAATCTAGGTGGTCTTTGATAGGTTTTAGTGAGAATGTATTCTTTTTCACAAGACGATTAATGCTACCATGGCTTTTGAAAATTTCATTTTTATTAAGTTAAAATGCTGGCTCAATATTGAGGACTCTGTATCATGAGACAACCTTAATAAAGCACTAGGGTGAGATGCAAAAAGAATTAAGCCAGTTCTCATGTATGAGTTAAACTCTGACATGCTCAAGCAAATGTTATCCAGATAGCTTGCGGAATTTCTGCCCAAGTTGAATTCATTATTTACATTTATACATACACACATATGCACACAGTATACTATGTACCAATTATGTACAAGCCTTAGAAAATATAAGCTCTTCTCTTTGGAAATAATATTGTGTCCACAATCAGAAGCCTGTTTTAGAATTAGTGATACCCCAAAATAAGTATGTAACCTTAGGTAGAGAAGTTAATCATTCTTAATCCTAGGACATTGTGAGGACTGAATGAGAAAACATGAGTGAAGAAGGGACTTTGTAAAGTATATACTACTAAAAAGGAACTGTTATAGTCTGTATTGGTCTTAAATTATTTAACATTTTGTTTTTATCAGATATGATAACCAAAGACAAGCCATGGACCCAGGTTATCCCCAAAGCATATTGAGTACCTTTCCAGGAATACAAAGTAGAGTTGATGCAGTTTTCCAGCAGGATGGTAAGTAGGAGAAAAACCCTAGGAAATGTGTTTATACTTGTAAAATAGCATGTTGTCATTTGAATGTTATACTGGAACAGGGGCAGGGTTTTTTTCATTGAAGACATCTGAGATCTTTTATAAATTAATTCAATAAATTATCTCTTCTTTTATAGACTTCTTCCTTTTCTTCAGTGGACCAAGATATTATGCATTTAATCTTAGTACTCATAGGGTTACCAGGCTTGACAAAAGCAATAAATGGCTTAACTGTAGATAAAATTGAAGCAAAATCAAATGTGCTTATATCCATTTTCTGAATACTGGAAGTCCAACTTGTGTATACATTACATTCTATTCTATTTATACTTTTCTCAATACTAAGTAATTTTGTTCGCCATCGCTGTATTCATTGGGCCTGTCCTCAGTAAAAAAATGTGTTTGGAATATTCCACTGTTTGCAGAGGTTGATTCAGATCTTACACATTCCGTCTTAAGTTAGTGATTCCATCACAAAGAGAAGGAAAGAAAACCATTTTTGGTCACCTCAGTATTCACTATTTCATTCTTTACTTATCTGACTTCTAAAATTCACTGCTTCATGACTTGCGTATCTGACTGAATATATTTCTGAGTCTCTTTAAACATGCCGTATGCATATCTGCTACTTTCTTTTTTTATATATTCTTTTTCTTTTTCTCATTCTTTCTTTCTCAAGAACACACAGTTGCAAGTGCATAGAACTAGATTTTGGTTAGAGGTAACAACAAATGTTGATTATAAACAACATAGACAGTATCCCTTAACTTTACAAAAAAAAATGTGGTGTTATTTTCCATTCTTGGAAAGAAATGTGGATGATACATGTTGTGGGTTCAATTGTGTCCCCCCAAAAATCTACGTTGAAGTCCTAACCCCAGGTACCTATGAATGTGAGTTTATTTGGAACCAGGGTCTTTGCAGACGTAATTAGTTAAGATGAGGTTGCACTAAATTATGATGGGCCCTAAATCCAATGTGACTGGTGTCCTTATAAGAAGAGGAGAGACATAGCCACACAGGGGAGAAGGCCATATGAAGATAGAGGCGGAGATCAGAGTGACACATCTACAAGCCAAGGGATGCCAAGGATTTCCAGCAACCATCAGGGAGGCAAGGAAGGATCCTCCCTCACCACCTGTAAAGAGGAGAACATGACCCCACTGACACCTGCAGATTTGGGACTTCTAGCCTCCAGAACTGTGAGACAATAAATTTCTTTTGTTTTAAGCTACCAAGTTTGTAGTATTTTATTACAGCAGCCCTAGACACAATGTATTAAACACAGTATGTCTGCACTTAAGAAAACAAATCAACACAGAATCCCAAAGTTTAACCTCCACTAAGGATTATTGGGCATCTTCCCAGGGGCGCAGCAAAAAGGAGGGGTACCACTGCCTCTACTGCCTCCTCCCTGCTCTCTCTGAGAGTCCAAATAAATGAGCTAGTTGGATCTGTTTCTCCTTAGTTCTTTATTTCCTGGAGTACTCAGGCGGGCTCACTCTACTAACTGGGATTTACTGCACAAAATTCAATGAGTCTCATTAAATCACATTAAACTGAGCTTAGATGCATAAATTGGTTAATGGATCTTTTCTGTTAAGTACTTTAAGAACTAAGAGACCATAATATCTAGTCAGGACATCAAAATCATAGTGTCATAGTTGCAGTCATTAGAATGTAATGCAGCTTACGACACAATAAGTATGTGGATTATAAAGTAAATTTCTCACTAGTACATCCCATTTGCTTTCTCTGTTAAAGATTTTGCATCCCACAGGTAATTTATTTGCCATCTTGTTCTGCTTCAAAAATTACCTATTAAATGAGTTCAAATTAAAGATTTTTATTTTAAATGACTGATTTGTGATTCTACTTATAATTTCCTGAAATACCACCACATAGTTCATCTAAAGTATAAAAAGGAATAGAAAATTTTAGATATATTTTCAGCCATTTATTTCCTTGTCTGAATTATTATGTCAATAATAAACTTTTAGATACTATTTCACAGTTTGTGAAATATTTTATAAATATTTAATGTCTTCAAAAAATTCTCTCAAAGATGTCAGCACATTATTCTCAATTATTTTACAAGATTAGAAAACAGAAACTAGTACATACTCTCATTCTATTCATTCATTCATTTATTCAGCAAGAATTAATTAATTGCCTATATGCTCCAGATGCTGTGCTAGGGAAAGTGAAAGAGATGTATGAACAATTCATTGCATCCATGTAATAAGTGCAAAAGGATCTATAACAATTGTATGTTCCATTTTTAGCAGTAGAGTCAATTTCAGATGACCATGTTCTCTAAAGCTTCCTAAGATATCAGTTTTTACAGGCATGAAAATGACACATTGGTCTTCTCATCTGCTAATTGTGCTAGCTAGTTATGATAGATTCTTGACCCAAACCTCTTCTATACATTTTTGAGATGAGAACTGAATTCATATTATTTCTTTAACTATATTTCACAGAATCATAGGAAGTGAGCTGTAACATGAAGTGTAATAAAGAATTATCCTTTTTTAAAAAGAAAAGTCTCTTCTTGACAATGTGTGGTATTTTCTGGCTGTTCCACTGATGTTTTATGTGAGTACAAGAGATGTAAGGATCTAAGCCTAAAATTTAAAGAATGAGATTTGCTTTTATATTAGGCCGAGTTTCTTCAAAAGCAAAATCTAAGTTAAGATCTCAGCATTTATGTTTTTCAGACAATGGTCCCAGGAAGCAAGAGTGAGGTAGCAAGCAGAGAGAGACAGAAAACGAGGGAAAGCCAGTACAAGTATGTGTTGGTTTCTGCTACGGGCAACTGAGACTCAGTTCTCCCCTGGGCTCTGGAGAAAGCACAGAATATCTTCCAGTTTTTCCCCTCTCCAGTGGATGGGGGCTGGAACACTCATCTTTCAGTTCTCATCCCCCTTTGGGTGAGGATTTGTCCCTGCGGGTGTTAACTCCCTCAGGACTCTCATGCTGACCTTGCAGGCTCTATCGCATCTCAATGTCCAGGACAGAAAGCAGAAAGACACACAGCATGTGCTTAAGGCTGAGCTTTGTCACAGCAAGGTGAGGTAAGCAAGCCTGCCCACCGCTGCTGCAACTAAATCAGAGGTGTGCTGAAGGGATGTGATATAGGCATCAGAAGCTACAGCTTTGTTGCTGGGAGACTTAACTGATGGGAAATTGGAGAAGTCTTCTCTGGAGAAACTCACCAACTCCAGGGGGGGAAAAAGATTTACAAATACTGACACTGGAGAAATCTCAATATGGCAGAGGCTGCCAATTACCTACCCTGACATCCATTCTCCACTTCCTTTTCTGCAATGAGACTCCAATTTCATTTGAAGTAGTAATGCATCCAGCTAAAAGACGACATTTTATAGCCTTGCTTACAGCTAGATGTGGACATGTATTTAATTTCCAGCCAAAATGTGTCAGCAGAATGTTGTATGGACTTCGAGAAAGAGACTGGAAATTCACTTTTTCTCTGGACCATGAGGCATTGCACTAAGAGAGTGGTCTAGCAAGGTAGATGTTGTCTATATCCCTGACGAGGCAGAGTTGTCATACAAGCCCTGGGCTTCCAAAGCTGGGCTTTATTTATGTGAGGGAAAAATAAATTCGCATGTTATTAAGCATCTGTTTGTTATTTTGAGTTTTTCTATTATAGTCAACTAAATCTCATCCTGGGTAGCACAGTATATAAAATGTCTAGGACCCGCCTGACTTCCCTACAGTGGAAGTTATCCATTTACCAGCCTGCCCACACACTTGAGAGCTTCTAGTCTGCTTTGTTATCTCCCATTCTTAAGCAGATTGCACAGCACAGAGTCAGCAAACATTTGAAAAAAGATTCCAGTAAAAAACACAGAGGCCAAAATAAAAATTTTGAGACAGTAGAGACAATTCTGTGAGCAAAAGAAAATATCAAAATAAACTAAAGCATACTTACCATTAACATTATTTAAAAATAAGATACATTTTTACATCCAAACACTAACAAAATGCAAAAAAGTAAAAAAAAAATGTAAAAAGATACTCAGAAATGGAAAGAACTCTTAGAAATTAAAACTTGATAGTTAAAATTAAAAAGTAACTTAAAAGTAAAGTTGGTGGAAAATAGAAAGGGATGTATTGGAAACATAAAGACTCAATCTAGGAGCAGATGTACATTCCAGAAAGAGAAAGAAAAAAGTGAATGTAAAGAAATTATAGAAGAAATAATATAGGAAACTTACCCTGAATTGAAGTTTCCATAACAAAGGGCATACTTCCTGCCCAAAAATATGAATACAAAAAGACCCACAGCAAGAGACATAATTACAAAATTTCAGAATAACTGGGTAAATAGATTTCCAAAGTTTTTCAAAAGGTAAAAAGGAAAATATCAAGAATCAGAAGATTTCTCAATGCAACATTAGTTCTGGAAAATAATGGAACAGTACCTTCAAAGTTCTAAGGGAATCTTATTTTAGCCTGAAATTCTATATTCAGCCATACTCTCAATCACTTGTGAGACTGTAATGAAGGAAAGGACATTCTTAGGCATGAAAAGATTCAAAATATTCATTTTCCCTACATTCTTTCTTAGAAAACTCCTAAGAGATACGTTCCATCAAAACAAGGGTGCATGTCAAGAAATGGGTAGAAATTAGATCCAGAGACCGGAGATCTAAACAGAGACACAACAGGAATTCTCTGGTTGGTGAGAGGATGAGAGCTTTGCAACAGACTCAGATTGGAGAAGACCAGCAAAGTGTCTCAGAGGGCTGACTTCAAGGGGAAAATGGTATTGCTAGGTTTCCTGTCATGTTTGATTATTCTGAGAAGAGTTAAGAGTTCTACTGGAGAATTTGGGAAAGAGTTAACAAATAAAAATCGATTCAACTACCAACTTCAGAGAAAAAAATATACAAGAAAGGAGATGTAATAATCGTATATGATATGGCTCTCCTGCAAATAATATTTTCATAGTCATAATTGCATCAACACTGATTACCGCATTATCTTAAAGCCTCATTTTAACCAAATTGGGAAAATAGAGGAGAAAGTGAGGTGAGTGTTGAATCCTTCTCTTTCATAGGAAGAAGTCAATAATAATGTTTAACTCTGAAAAACACAAGAAATAGCAGCGTAAGTATGCTATTTAGAAATGTGGAGTTAAGATGAGGAGAAAAAATTATAAAAATAATTTAAAGAAGTTGCCTCTGGGGAGCAGGACTTGAAGGAGTGAGAAGTTGGGGCAGAGAGATGCTGGTTTTCATTATAAACAAGATAGCATCGTTTGAATTTTTTTTTGGTAACTTTATTATTTTTAAAATTTGTTCTGAAATATGTCAGAGTTTAAAAAAACTTAAAAGACGAAATCAGGCATGTTCGACTGGGGAAAAGAATCCCTTTTCAATAAATGGTGCTGGGCAAACTGGATAGCCACCTGTAGAAGGCTGAAGCAGGACCCACACCTTTCACCTCTCACAAAAATCAACTCATGCTGGATAACAGACTTAAGCCTAAGGTATGAAACTACTAGAATTCTAGAGGAAAATGTTGGAAACACTCTCCTAGACATCAGCCTAGACAAAGAATTTGTGAAGAAGACCCCAAAGGCAATCACAGCAGCAACAAAAATAAATAAATGGGACATGATGAAACTAAAAAGCTTCTGCACAGCCAAAGAAATAGTCATGAAAGTAAACAGACAACCTGCAGAATGGGAGAAAATTTTCCCATCCTACACATCTGATAAGGGGCTGATAACTAGAATATACTTAGAACTCATAAAAATCAGCAAGAAAAAATCAAACAACCCTATCAAAAAGTGGGCAAAGCGTTATCCAAAGTGAGGCGACACAAGACATGGAAAATGGGCTCCACATCTACTCGCCATCAAATTGGTACTGACTGATTTAAACTTTGGTTTTCAAATGGTGGCAATGCTCACCAGAGATTCGGTGTGGGGGGGGGCACCCAACCTTAGGGATGAGATGAGCATTTTGGAGGGGGAGGGCATACCTCTAACCCTTCTTAGGGAGAGGCTAAGATATACAATGTAACCAAAATGTTAAAAAAAAAAAAAAATTTAACAGGTGGTGGGCAGGCAGGTGTGGGGAGGAGGAAAGGGGTGTGTGCTTCCATAACGTGTGTGATGTACACCACCAGGGGATTGGACATATCGGGGGGAGGGAGGGGGCAGGGGCAATATTTGTAACCCTAACAATATTTGTACTTCCATAATATGATGAAATAAAAGGGAAAAAAAAAAAGTGGGCAAAGGACATTAACAGAAACTTTTCTAAAGAAGACAGAATAATGGCTAACAAACATAAAAAAATGCTCAACATCTATAATCATCAGGGAAATGCAAATCAAAACTATGATGAGATATCACTTATTTCCATTAAGAATGGCCTTTATCAAAACATCCCCAAACAATAGATGTTGGTGTGGATGCGGAGAGATAGGAACACTCCTACACTGCTGGTGGGACTGCAAACTAGTTTAACTTCTATGGAAAGCAATATGGAGATACCTTAAGCAATACAAGTGGATCTACCATTTGATCCAGCAATCCCATTACTGGGCATCTACCCAAAAGAACAAAATCATTCTATGAAAAAAACACCTGCACTCGAATGTTTATAGCAGCACAATTCATAATTGCAAAGCTGTGGAAACAACCCAAGTGCCCATCAATACATGCGTGGATTAATAGAATGTGGTATATGTATACCATGGAGTACTATTCAGATCTAAGAAACAATGGTGATATAGTACATCTTGTTATTTTCCTGGATACAGCTGGAACCCATACTACTAAGTGAAGTATCCCAAGAATGGAAAAACAAGCATCACATATACTCACCAGCAAACTGGTATTAACTGAGCAGCACCTAAGTGGATACATAGGAACTACATTAATTGGGTATTGGCCGGGTGGGAGGGGGTAGGGGGAGCCGGTATATACATACATAATGAGTGAGACGTGCACCGTCTGGGGGATGGTCACGCTTGAAGCTCAGACTTGTGGGGGGAGGTGGGTCAAGGGCATTATTTGAAACCTTAAAATTTGTACCCCCATAATATGCTGAAATAAAAAAAACATAAAAGAATAATATGATGAACATGCATGTACTCACACCAATTTACCAACACGGTTATAAATCTTGATCATGTCTGCCTACTCTCCACCATCCTTCTTCCCCCAAGGCCAGTTAGACATTTTTAACTGTGTACATATATTATAACAGCAAATAATAATACTATTTCTGAAATAGAATTTATAATCAGGATGAGCTTTAAATGCAAAGGAATTATATATCTACTTAGGATTTATAATAGACTCTTCATCTATGTCACAGCAATTCTATTCAGAATACAGACAAGAAAAAAGATTTGGAGAGGTCTCTGAGTTGGAAGAGTTAACATCTGGGAAGAGAAGGAAGAAAATGTTAACAATTGGCAGAAGAGAATAGGAGGACAAGTGAGGGGGAGGATCTTACTATGACTAATAGTGTTACTTCATCTAAAAAGTGGCCCAAGAAGAAAAAAATTAGATAGAAATTAATCCAAAGAGCTCTCACTACCTATCCCTTAACTTTTAATGTTAACTTTGGCCTTCAAAGTCCTTCATCATCCGTGCCTTCTGTGAGTTCTTCATCTTCCCTGCCAATCATCTTCTCCATGAGACCCTTCATCCCATCACCCATAGCTGTCTACATAAACCTCTGCCCTGGTCAGACCAGATCTTCTACAGATCATTTCTGCTATATCAGCTACTCCCTGTCTATGGCCTCTTTTCTACTCACATGCCTTCCCCCTTCCTCTGTGTGATCCAAATCCTACCCATTCTTCAAGCCCTAGTGCAAGCTGCATTACCTGAGTAAAGCCCCTGGGCCATACGCATCAGCAGTGACCTGTCTGCCTTTTGGCCCTTCTCAGTCTTTCTCATCTGCTCTGTGCATATGGCCACTTGCCTCCATTTTGTCCTACAGTAGCCTCTGTCTGTGTCTGAATTCTCCAACCAGAGTGTACTCACAGTCATAGGCAGATAGGAGGTGCTTGATACACATTTAATCTCTACATTAGTTGATTCATCTGATTCCCGATTCAACTGCCTTTTCATGTTACCCCGCTACCAAAATATTTTGGGGTTTCCTTCAAAAGAAAATTATTTTGTAAACTCTCAGGAATTTATGGCTAGGAAAATGGCCAATTTTGCAAGGAGAAAAGTAACCTGTAGGCTCACTTCATAGTGTATTCAATTCAATAACAAGTAATAACTGTGTTTACTAAACAATTGCAGACCGTGATTGCAAAATCAGGTCAATGTAAGAAAAAAAAAAAAAGAACAAATGATGACACACATCATGGCAAGTGTCCTTCTCTGTTATTAATTACATGATGAGACAAGACCATTCATGCCACGTCTCACTATTATTTTCTAAATTCTGTGCAAATAGAACTGGGATTCAACTGGAAAGAGAGAGGAATGAAGAGACTTCTACTTTTATTTTTGTTTTTTATAACATTTTCTTCTGCATTTCCTGTAGACCGATTGATGGAAAATGAAGAAGACATGCAACTGGCTCAGGTACTATCTCAATATATGTTATTAATGACTATCAATTGGAAGTTTATTTTATTTATTCTCTCAGGACTTAAAAAGACAGCAGGTTTCTCCAAAAGGGTCCTGAACTTTCTTGTGAGAAGAAGTTGCTTTCCATTTGTCCAGCTCTAAGAGCATCCAGAAACTGTCTGTGTGAGGGGCGGAGGGCTGGAGCAGGGTGGGGAAAAAGACAGGATCTGCTACAACTTTGAGCAGTGGTCACAAGTGAAGGGATATTTAGTGAAAAGAGAGAGGGACATCCCTGGGAGGCACGGAGATCTCTATAAAAGCATTTCAAGACAGCCAGGAGGACCTTGTCTACAAATTGGAGACCCTGATCCCTATCTGTGTGAAACATACATTGCTTTGTAGAGTCCCTCTAAAAAATTAGTCCAGTTAATTTGGTTAAATCAAATAAATTTGCAAAATGGATAATTACCTGTCTCTTCTAGAATTTGTTTCAAGGAAACACCAAAATGAAAGTAACAGCAAAAATATGTGAAACATGTCATCCTTTAACAGGTAGAAGAAGATTTATTTTCTTCTGTGGAGGTTTGGAGTTTTATGGAGTGCATGGTTTGGCTAATTCTGGTCACTCATAAATCAACCAGTTCTCGGAAATTGAAAGCAGTAGGGTGACTGACTCGTTTCTTTCCTCTTTGTGTCCTTCCTTTCTTGTTTCTTCCCTCCCGCCTTGCTTTCCCTCATTAATTATTTTCTTTTCTTTTTTCCCCTCTCTACTGCCAAAAGGATTTCAGGCAATTTTGTTTTATTCTGAGATGGAGATTTGCTCTCCTGTAGTCGGTGCCTTTTTTTGTCTTTTTGGTCAGGCATATCTCAACCAGTTCTACTCTCTTGAAATAGAAGGGAGTCATCTTGTTCAAAGCAAGAACAGGAGTCTCACTGATGGCAAAATTCAAGAAATGCAAGCATTTTTTGGATTGAAAGTGACTGGAAAACTGGACTCAAACACTCTCGAGATCATGAAGACACCCAGGTGTGGCGTGCCTGATGTGGCTCAGTATGGCTACACTCTCCCTGGGTGGAGAAAACACAACCTCACATACAGGTAATGCTTCTGTCGACTTATTTGCACCCAATCCAAGGGAACATGAATATAATCTTCAAGGAACAATAAAAATAATTGTTTATTTTACTAAGCACTTCCTATGTGCATGGTACTTCATAGATTTCATTTATGCCATCCTCCCAACAAACCTGTGCTGTGGGCACTACTGTTACAGCCACTTTAAACAGAGAGAAACTGAAACAAAAGATTATTTAACATAGCTAGGGTTACACAGCTCTTACCAGGAGACTGACGATAGCAGACATGTTCTGATCTCTAGTCTCTGCCACCTTCATATAAGCTCATGACAAAAAACTGTCATCTGACCACAGATGCTCAGTGGCACAGATGAAGTGTGCTCAGGAGAAAACAGGGGAGACCCTGGAGCATGACCAGTTCATGTTAGAGATGTGTGAGCTGACAACTCTCATATGGACCCCAGAGGGAAGTATGGAGTTTCCTTCAGACATGTCAAGTAGAAGGAGACTGACTCATTGGTAGGAAGAGGATGAAGCCTGTCCTTGATCTGAGACAGAGCCAATGATGTTGACCACAACTCTAGAGCCTTTGTGATAGTTCCTCCTCCATCATATCGAGTCTCAGGACTTGAGATAAAAATGAGTTTAGCAAGATAGGAAATATACACATGACAAAAATCTTTTCCCACGTTACTCTTTGTGGCTTTTCAGTATGGCTCCTAATATATGACACATGCCCAGGACTGATTTCCACAAGCCATTCGAGAAAATAAATCTCAATTCTTTTTTGATATATTTGCAATACATTCATATATAAGCAAATACATACATAAGATGAATGCTGCCCCACATAGGGTGTGATCTCCGGGAATTCATTTAACTTCTTTGAGCCTCCTGTGTTAAAGTGGTATACTACTCCCTGATTCATAGGGAAGACAAAAAAATTGAATCATATAGCATATGTAAAAGCACTTCATTTAAATGAAATGCTATGCAAATGTAAGACAATGGAGCCATACCAAAAGTTCCTGCAGCGCATGATGGATAAGCTAGAAATTACTTGTGTGGTATGTGTGTACATGCACGCACATGTAACCAGCAATTGACATATTTTTACTAATTTTTAAGACTAATGAACTACACTCCGGATATGGCACGAGCTGATGTGGATGAGGCTATCCAAGATGCTTTAAAAGTGTGGAGCAAAGTTACTCCACTAACATTCACCAAGATTTCCAAGGGGATTGCAGACATCATGATTGCCTTTAGGACTCGAGGTAAGGTTTTCAATAGGGAGAAAAGTGTGGCTATTTTTAGTCGCAGACAATTTAAAGAAGCTCATCCTTTTTTCCCCCCATTAATTCTATGTCAGTCCATGGTCGGTGTCCTCGTTATTTTGACGGTCCCTTGGGAGTCCTCGGCCATGCCTTTCCTCCTGGTCTGGGTCTGGGTGGTGACACTCACTTCGACGAGGATGAAAACTGGACCAAGGGTGCAGAAGGTGAGTCTAATTTTGTTTATAAATAATATTTTATTATTCTAAAGAATCCCCAAAAAGAATAGCTTTTTACCTCTAAACTTCCCAATTTCCCCACAATTTTCCATGTTCCATGATGACATTGATGGAAGTGTTCAATATCAGACACAACACCCTCATAAAGTTGCCAGTCCTTTTATGATCAGAGCATTCTGCATTTATACATTCTTTCATATGTCATACATTCTTTCATATGTCCACAATGCCTGAGGGCCCACTATGTGCCTGGAACTATTCAAGTTGTTGTATGGACCCCAAAGTTGGACGAGAAAAGTTTCAGCCCTTCAGACCTTGTATGATTGATACATAAGGCCTAGCCCACACACCTGCCACGTAAGCCAGAATGTGTTCTGTGTCGTACCAGTGGTAGCAGTCATCTGTTGTTTGAGAATTAAAGAAGGCTCTAGGGAAGTGGTAATTTAGTTAGCAATTAAAGGATAATGTGTGGATTCATGGCCCATAGAGGGTTTATTTAAAAGCATGAACTCCAACACTTAACTTTTGCCTATCTATGAAGGAATTAGAACCTAATCCTTATATTTGACTTATTCCTCCAACCAAGTAAGTTGATTTTATTTCTCTTAATGGGCCTGCCTGGCATTAGAAGTGTTTTAATACTTTTTCAACAAAAAACCCCACAAAACTTAACTACAGTAATAAAGTGTTCATCAAGCAAAGCAGCGTGCTCAGTGGATTCTCAGGCCCTCCCCATTCTTTTTTCTATCACTGACATCCGTCTTCTTGGGTGACAACTAAAAATTGGTGGCTTCTAATTTTTTTTAATATCCATTTCTGAGACACTGATTTCAAGCCATTCGCTTACTCTGGGTTATATTTCTCCATGATGTGACTAATACCAGTTGCAATCATGCTCTGTAGAGCAGTGTTTCAGGCAACAACAGACTGTGTATATAACAGTGTCCCTAAGACTATGCTGGAGCTAGTGATGTCATAGCACAATGCATTATGCACATGTCCAAGGTGATGCTGGTATAAACGAACCTGCTGCACTGCCTGTCATATAAAAGCACAGCACACACAATTACATACAGTAATAATACTTGATAATAAATGAGTATGCTACTGGTTCATGTATTTACTATACTGTTCTTTTTATCCTTATTTTAGACTGTACTTTTTCTACTTATTAAAAAATAAAAAGGTAACTATAAAACAGCCTCTGGCAGGTCCTTCAGGAAGTATTCCAGAAGAAGGCATTGTTATCATAGATGAAAGTTCCACGTGTGTTTTTGTCCCTTAAGACCTTCCAGTGGGACAGGTTGCAGAGGTGCAAAACAGTGATACTGATGATCTTGACCCTATGTGGGCCTAGGCTAATTTGTGTGTCTTATTTTTTTTTAAGTTTAAAAAGTAAAAAAAAAAATTTAAAATGTTTAAAGTAGTAAAAGGTTTATAGAATAAGGATATAAAGAAAAAAATGTTTTGGACAGCAGTTCAATGCATTTGCTTTTTAAGCTAAGTGTTATTACAAAAGAGTCAAAAGTTTAAAATATTTAAAAGTTTATAAAGTAAAAAACTTTACTAAGGTTAATTTAATATTGAAGAAAAAAATGTTTATAAGTTTAGTGTAGCCTAAGTGTATAGTATTTATAAAGTCTACAGTAGTGTACAGTAATGTCCTAGTCCCTCACCTTCACTTACCACTCACTCACTGACTCACCCAGAGCAACTTCTGGTCAGGTGAGCTACATTTATACTAAGTGCCCTGTGCAGGTGTACCAGTTTTTACCTTTTATACCTTATCTTTACTGTATTTTTTCTATATTTAGATACGCAAATACTTACCACTGTGTTACAATTGCCTACAGTAATTCAGCACAGTAACATGCTGTTCAGATTTGCAGCCTGGAAGCATTAGGCTCCACCATATAGCTTAGGTGCGTAGTAGACTGTGCCCTCTTGGTTTGTGCAAGTACATTCTAGGATGTTCACACCCTTGATCAGAACGTATCCCCGTCATTCAGCCATGCACAACTGTATTAGCATGGATTATGTCCCATATAAATGGTGGTACATATGTTATAAGAATTATCTGCTGTATATACAGCAAGCCTTTTCTTCATTCCCCTTAGTTACTTTCTAATCTCAGAGGCAGCCGTTCTCTTTTTGATCAACTCATATACTCATATTTTCCCTGTTTTTATTAAGGATTCAACTTGTTTCTTGTGGCTGCTCATGAATTTGGTCATTCACTGGGGCTCTCTCACTCGAACGATCAAACAGCCTTGATGTTTCCAAATTATATCTCACTGGATCCTAGCAAATACCCACTTTCTCAGGATGATATCAGTGGAATCCAATCCATCTATGGTGAGCTAAATTATAAATCTGAATGTATGTGAACTAAATAGGAAGCTTTTCAGAAGGGAAGTTGAGAAAATCACTTCTTGAAATATTATCATGAAGCAAATATGCACTTAGGTAAGATCCTTGTGTGGGCGTATTTCCTCATGCCTTCTTTAATTCACAGTGGGATTTTTTTTTCTTATCAAAGGTCGGCCTAAGGTACCTGCTAAACCAAAGAAACCCACTGTACCCCATGCCTGTGACCCTGACTTGACTTTTGATGCTGTCACCACTTACCGCAGAGAAGTAATGTTCTTTAAAGGCAGGTAAACCCATTCCCCTAAACACCTCAACTTCCTGTGATTTTTCTTTTCAAGGGATTTGAGGATAAAGAAGGAGTGATGGGGACAGTAAAAATGGGTGACTTTTACTTTTCATTTTATAACTGCTCATACTGTTGGAATGTTTTACCATGTGCATGTATTTCATTTGATGAATTAATTTTTAAATATCTTTAAGAAATTTTTAAATTTGCCCTATGAGAAGGTGAAGTGGAGTCTACTTTCTGTGACTTCTTGGCCCAAATAATACACCAATCCCAGTGTTGTGCTGGCACCAACTTATGCCTGATTTCAGGAGCCTATTGTTAAATTTTCAGGAATTTTGCAGACCAGTTCACATCACACTGGCAGCTTGAAACTGGCCATGGTTAAAGTATTTACACCCTGGAAATCAGCAAATGATTAAAGTCATGTCTTTTTCCCACCAGGAGAGTCAGTTATTAAACATGTATCAACACAACCACTGATGATTTTTTAATGTTGCCTCAATAAAGTGCTTGCTGTCGTGGGAAGTCCCTTCTCTCACTACGTAAAACTTACTGGACTTAAGCTGCAGCATGGTGTGTCAGTTATGTATACCATGACCATATTTTTATAGCAGAGTATGAGGACAGACATCATCTGATTAGGATATAGGGGCCAAAGGAAACAATATTTGAAACCATGTTCTTCCTACCCGCAACTACATAGCACTATAATTACATGCTATCACTACCATGCTCTGACCAGCAGAAGCTGAGAAACTACTTGTTATGGATATCAGAGAGGTAGTGCCTATAAGGGGAACAAAATGGAATCTAAGGAATTTTTGATTCTCACTCATAAACTCAAAATTTTACAGCCAGAAAGGAAATTCTGATGAAATATTTTGGCATGTCAATGATAACATTTCTTCATTCCAGCAAGCATCAATTCCTCTTAGTAATCCTTGTTGTTGGCTTAGAAAATTGGGTGTTGCTACTTTGGCAAAAAATAAATAAATAAAAAGAAAATGAGACCATTGAGCACTCAGAATTATCTGTAATATTTCCATGCATAGTTTGCCACTCTGAGCACCCAAGAGGGTGGGCACAAAGGCATGTCTTGATCTTGGTAGTTCAAAGGGCAGAACTGAACTCCCACCAAATGGGAAAATTTGTGCTAGCTCTCTAAATTATTTGAGGGAGATACCAAAACCAATTAGATAAAAGTCAAGCCTAAGATTGCAGTGTTCTTACTGACGTGAATAGAAAGGCTGCATGTGTAAAGTGGTTTTTGTTTAACACAGGCACCTCTGGAGGATCTATTATGATATCACTGATGTCGAATTTGAATTAATAGCTTCCTTCTGGCCATCTCTGCCAGCCGATCTTCAAGCTGCATATGAGAACCCCAAAGATAAGATTCTGGTTTTTAAAGGTAACCTTGCCCATTGTGATTCCTCTTCTCCCTCTGGATGCCTGGACTGGCCAGTGGGTATTCTGGCATAAGGAATATAATAATATTCACAGGTGAGCCAAATGCAAAGGGCTTTTGACCTCATTTTAGGTTCCTCTCATAAAAAATAACTATGTAGGGATTCTCTGTGACCGTGAAGATAAACAGAATTCCAATTGCACAGAGACTAAAAGAAACCTATGTGATAAAAGCTAAAAAAAAACTCTGCTTTTCTGCCAAATAAAAGTAATCTCTTTCTCTTTTATGTTCCCTTTTTACTAAGGTTGCCAGATTTGGCAAATAAAAACACAGGATGCTATGAATTTCAGATAAATAACAAATAACTTTATGTTACACCTATGACCCTTGCAATATTTCATATTTATTTATACCAAAAATTTGTCATTGTTTATTTGAAATTCAGATTTAACTAGAATCTTATATTGAATCTAACAACCCTACTTTTTATACAGATTTCATCATATTACTAGCCTTTAAGAGCCCTTGTGGGCTAAATTTAAGAGAACATGTCCAAACATACATAATTTTTTAAAAATTTTAATTGACACATAATAACAGTATATATTTATTGGGTACCAAGTGATATTTTGATACATATGTACATTGCATACTTGATTGTGTTGACTGACAGAATTAAAAGTAGTCAATACAGTGAGACCAGCTGGCAAGGGTATGCACACTATTGACCACAGGCTATATTATTTGTATGATATTAGTGATATTAGCCACTAAAGAACTTGGTAAGAATAAATGAAGACATAAGATTACCAAGTCTCTAAGCAATGAACTTAAGAGGAACTAGCCATCTAATTACTTTCAAACTTCTTAAGACATCTATTTCTCCCTCTAGAAAATAGAACAGCAGATAATCACTTTCTCTCTTTCTAGGTGAAAACTTCTGGATGATCAGAGGGTATGCTGTCTTGCCAGATTATCCCAAATCCATTCACACACTTGGCTTTCCAAGCAGTGTGAAGAAAATAGATGCAGCTGTCTGTGACCGAAACACAAGAAAAACTTACTTCTTTGTGGGAATTTGGTGCTGGAGGTAAGTTCACAGAAAATTGACCCCTTTGTTTCATTATGGGGAAAATATTCACAATAACATCACTTTGACACCGCAAAAAATAAAATGAATCTGTTATTCTTCTTAAGATGAATTATGTTAAAGGCAATCTGCGATAGATGACATTTACAAAACCAAAAGATGTTTCAATGAGCCCAGTGATTTTTCTCTGACTTAAAAAAATACGGATAAGATAAAATAATACAGTTGCTAATGCCAACCAAATTGCCAATTACATAAACACATCCAATCAAAATTTATGAAAGCTCCAAGCTGAGCCCTCAGTGTGATTTAACAATTCCTCAGAATAGCATCAGTCTAACAAATGATGTGGCCTTTGTCCCTGATCATTACTTGTTTGCAAGATACCATAAATGATTCAACCAAACATAATCTTCACCATATTTTAAATATTGATTCAATTAGTTTTCGTCTGCTAGGCCTATTTATCCCCTACATCCTGCTTGACTCTAAGTTGGGAAGTAGATTAATTAAGCTCCCCAAACCAATGATCCACTAGAAACCTTTCAAATCCTTGTATGCAGGTATGACGAGATGACCCAAACCATGGAGAAAGGGTTCCCACAGAGGGTGATAAAACACTTTCCAGGAATCGGTCTCCGTGTTGATGCTGCTTTTCAGTATAAAGGTGAGCACTGAGGCCTAAACCATTAGGACACTTGGGAGATTGTATTGACTGCGAAAGAAGACAGCACAAGAACTTAAATGTTTTGATCCTAATGTAATTGTACTGCTTGTAGGTATATGAAATAATAAACGTTTGACCCCTGAAGGCATTATCATAAACTACATCCAAAAAATCCTGAATTATATTCTCTGTTATGCTATTTCAAATCTATCAAAAGTACCAAAATTAGTTTTGCTCATCATTGATGCAAAAAAAAAAAAACAAACCTAAAAGACACCCCAAAAGTATGAAAAATGACTAAGCACATGAACTGAACAATGATTCTCAAACTTTAGTGTAAGTAGTTTAATGTGAATAGCTTGGGGTTTGTGTGTGAGAAACAAATTTCAAAGTAGCAGTAGGGTTGTGGATGAGACCCAGGAATCTGTAGTTTTAAAAGAACCTCAGGGAATCTGATGTACACAGTCCAGCTACTGTATCTGCAAAGACAACGACCTCCCGGAGCATGGAGTAATCAGAAGTCTAAAAATGTTTTGGGGTGACACGATCCATTTTTACAATGAAATCTAATACAGAACTCAAAACCCAAAACACATAAAATTAGAACAGCTCTAAGAAAATGAGGATGTGGGGTCCAAGGCCATAGCCACAGGGACCTTCTCTTCCCTGTCACTGGCATACTTTGTTGAAACCTAGTTTGGGATCCTCTGGCGTAGACCACAGTCTGGCTATAAAGGTAGTAAGTCCCTTGAAACTCATACTTTATACCATTGGCTTCCTCCTCATGGAAATAAAAGTAATATTTCCCATATGACAGTCGAAAACTAAAAATATGTCTATATAATTCCACAAGTTTCTCTGTTTTCCATAATGTCCTTTTATTCTATATTCATAAAATTAAAAAAGTATTAAACCATAATGATTATATAGTTATGCCAGATAACTTAATCATGATTCTCTGTCTCTAGGATTCTTCTATTTCTCCCGTGGATCAAAGCAATTTGAATATGATGTTAAGGCAAAGAACATTACCCAAATCATGAGAACCAATACTTGGTTTCAGTGTAAAGAACCATTAAACTCATCATTTGATTTTGGTGTCAACAAGGAAAAAGTACATTCAGGAGGAGTGGAGATATTGTACTGTAAGAGTTTAAGCTTGTTTATTTTCAGTATTATTCATCTGCTAAAAAATATTTATAGTTATCAATAAATTCATAGACCTGAAATAAACCTCAAGAGGTCTTTTAATCTAAACTCTGCCTCAAAGTAGAATAGAAACATTCTTAAACATCAAATTGCCAGTCCTATGTCTAAATATCTA
The DNA here is from genome assembly GCA_008750895.1 of Mirza zaza. Taxonomy (NCBI): domain Eukaryota; kingdom Metazoa; phylum Chordata; class Mammalia; order Primates; family Cheirogaleidae; genus Mirza; species Mirza zaza. The sequence goes on from VSMD01070871.1 coordinate 22,776, forward strand.
TTGGATAAAGATTCAACAATCATTTTCAGCTGCCTAATTCTTTTAACAGAAAGTTAGTATGTATTAACAAAATCTCTGACTGTACTTTAAGCCTGTTATATGCTTTGTGAACTTGGAGAAACTAGACATGTCTTATAACTAAATACTAAAAAGCATGTATTAAATCAATCCTCAGCATTCTATTTTGTCTGAACCTTTGGACTTTAAGAGACCCAATAAACTACATTCCTCATCCCTGTGCATGTTCTGAACCTACTTCCCAAAGAGAAGGCTGAGAGCCCAGATAGATGCAGGGTGTGTTACATTAGAGGTGATCCCCTTACGAGTAAGGAACTAGCAGAAGTAGGAGAGAAGTGTTCCCCCTAGCCTCTCAAACATTGACCAATGCATTTAACCATTCCTTAGAGTATAAAAGCAAGTTTTGTGCACACTGACCTCACATACAAGAAATGTAGGGATTTCTTCTCTGTGTTTGAGATATATGAGCATCACCTGAGCCTATGCTTGGAAAGTAATCCCAGCAGTTCAGGCGGCTGAGGCAGGAGAATAAATTGAACTCAGGAGTTTGAGACTAGCCTGAGTAACATAGTGAGACCTCCACTTCTAAAATATATATACAGGCCGGGCACGGTGGCTCACGCCTGTAATCCTAGCACTCTGGGAGGCCAAGGCGGGCAGATTGCTCAAGGTCAGGAGTTCGAAACCGGCCTGAGCAAGAGCAAGACCCTGTCTCTACTATAAATAGAAAGAAACTAACTGGCCAACTAATATATATAGAAAAAATTAGCCGGGCATGGTGGCACATGCCTGTAGTCCCAGCTACTCAGGAGGCCGAGGCAGTAGGATTGCTTGAGCCCAGGAGTTTGAGGTTGCTGTGAGCTAGGCTGACGCCACGGCACTCACTCTAGCCTGGGCAACAAAGCGAGACTCTGTCTCAAAAAAAAATAGATAATAAAATAAAATATACACACACACACATATACCTCAGATTCTACGTTTGTGAAATGAGAATTGTAAGAAATCCAGGCACATACATATATATATATATATATATATTATATATTTGTACATAAACACTCATGATAGTTTTATGATATCTAAAATCTAAAATACTTATCAATTGGTGAATGGACAAACTGTAGTACAATCATACAGTGGAGTACTACGCAGCACTAAAAAGAACAAATGACTAATACATTCAACAGTATAAACGAATCCCAAAAGCAATATGGTAAGTGAAATACACCGAGTACAAAAGACTATATACATATAATTCTATTTATATGAAAAATTAGAGAAGGGAAAACTATAATAACAGAAAGTAGATCACTTTCAGGGGTGGGAAATGAAGGAAGGGATTGACTACAAAGGAACATGAGTGAACTGTCTGGGATGTTCTATATAGAAATGTTCTATATCATGATTATTGTAGTGGTGACACCACTGTATATATATTTTAAGGCTAAACATAAAATTATTGAATTTTATATGTTAATTCTACCTCAATAAAGTAGATTTTAGAAAATAGTATGACTTAGTACTTGACATGTAATAGATTCTTGAATGTTAGTCAAGCTTATTGTGTTTTCCTGTACCTATCCTCAGTTCTGTGGCATCAATGCTGAAATATAATAGTTTAGAGAACACTAAAAATTGCACTCAGATTTGCTTATGGGCAGTTACTTTCTCCTTGATTTAAAAATAAAAATCGGGATCCATAACACAGGACAAGATACAACTATAAAAATAGACCTAAATTCAGTGGAAGATCTAAAAACACAGTTTTCCAAGGCATATATGTTGAATATTAGAATTATATACCAACAATTTATAACTCAAAGGTCAGGTGATATCACTCATTCTTTGCAATTTAAATAAACTAGACTTCCAAAATCATATGAGGATTCTAATGCCTTCTACCAAGAAATTGGTGAAAAAAAAATCTTAATGTTTTTGGGCAAAGCCAGCTTCAAAATCATCTCCCTAGTGACTGCCACACAGATTCCAACAACCTGAACTTCTGTCTGACACTCTCCCTTCTATGAGCTCTATTTTTTTTTAATTATTTAAAAAAAATATTTAATTATTTTTCCTTTTAGAGGTAAAGCAGTTATACTAACTATAGCTTTGTTTTATTGCCTCTTTTTTTTATGTTTTTTTTTTCACTTTATTTTTTTTTTTATTTCGGCATATGATGGGGATACAGGTTTTAAGGTTTCAATAAATGCCCTTTCCCCCCTCCCCCCACAAGTCTGAGTCTCCAGCATGACCATCCCCCAGACAGTGCACTTCTCACTCATTATGTATGTATCTACTCATACCCCCCTCCCCCGTCCCCCTGCCCAATACACTATTATTGTAGTACCTATGTGTCCACTTAGGTGCTGCTCATTTAATACCAGTTTGCTGGTGAGTATATGTGGTGCTTGTTTTTCCATTCTTGGGATACTTCACTTAGTAGTATGGGTTCCAGCTCTAA
>VSMD01070873.1:0-22428 GCA_008750895.1 Mirza zaza
TTGAGGGTTGCAGTTTGTTTCCGTGTAGTAAAATTTAAAAGTTACATCACATAATGGTATCTGTACAGAAAAGGGTGGGCTTCCATTTTCATAGACATTTTTCAGCTCACACGCACACACTTCTTGTCGCTTATCCCTTGGCTTGTAATGTATTTTGTTACATCTCGATGGGATGAACACCCCAGAAGGGGAATTCCAGATTCCATTCTAGCGTCTGTCTGCACCGATGGCTGACAGTCTGTTTTCATGGACTGTAGGTACTGTGTGCCCTGCATGTGAGCACACGCATGGAGGTGATACATGAGTGCCTTGACACCACAGAAAGGGTGCAGGTTCATCCACTGGGTTCAGAGAAAGGTTTCACTGCCATCTCCCAGGATGAGAGTTACAGCGAGGTATTCATCAGGTCATTACCCCGGCACTGTGATGCTCCATTGTAGCCATGGGCCTTCATCTTCGGCTTCTGAGCAGTCCCACCTTTCACTCTGTTGTCATGCGTTTGAAGTAAAGAAGGACAGTCTAAGTAGCCTGTTCCCCAGCATTGCAAAAAAATATTTTTCCCATAATTTTGTGTTTGCTTTCCTTTTTTTTAAGATCTTGAAATATTGGAAGTTATAACACTTTGTATACGTGCAAGAAAGTAAATTTAAAAAGGCTTCATCTTCTGCACATGTATTATACAGTCACCATGACTGGCTCAAAGTGAGGAAAATTTAAAATTATCTGACTTTTGTCTTAAAAATTTATCTGGCTTAATAGAAGAAGGCCAAGTTGTGGAGGAAAAACAATGGCAGCAGCACTGGCTAAAAATAGCAACATGAATGTATTTATTTGGCCAGAATTATTAGCTTAAAATTTATGTTCTCCTTAATTCCTTGTATGGAAGTTCATAAAAATGATTTGGTCCAATTATATATTGAAAAAGGAGATACAGCTTTTTGCAAAATTGAGGATTTAGGATGTTGTCATGCTGTTTTCATTATCCTTTTATATTTAAAATGACAGAAGCCTTTAAGGTGCTTCAGATCTATGGATGTGTATCAGTGTGTTTTTCTTCAGCATTTACTAAGTCTTCTGAGTTCTTATAAAGATCAGATGCACTGTGTGCAGGTGCAGGTAACTCTTTCCACCTCTCTTTGTTCTGCCGAATGATGTCCACCAGGTTGTTTTTGAAGCTCTCCAGGTCCACTGCTGCAAAGGAGTAGTCTGGGGAATGGGACCCATCACTCAGGCAGCCTTTTATATTTGATCTTCTTAGCTCCTCAGCAACATGTATCCCCAAAATGGTGGTTAAGCTAACAATGACAACCAAAGAAACCAAAAAATACCAGTATCAGGATACAAGATAGGGGAGAAAAACCTGAATAACTTTATAAAACCGACTGGAGAAGCAGGATAGCAGAAGCCCAGGCCCAGTGTTAAGCACGTGCTTACCTCCTGTCTTTCCCTCCCGCAGGGAGAGAGGGCCCATACTCCCTGGCACGCTTCTTAGCATTCTTTGTAACTCGTAGAACTGGAATTATACTTTTTGTATAGTGCTACCTTTTTTGCTTAAGTGTTTTCTCATATTATTATATAATCTTTAAAAACGTTTTTAGTGCCTTAATGAAATTATTAGTAGACTACATAATTTATTCAACCATTTTTATTGGACATTGTTATCCTTTTTGTATTTTAAGAACTTCTGTAATAACCTGAGGTGAACAACTTTGTGCTAAAACCTTATACATATATTTGATTTTATCTTTTAGCAACAATTTCTAGAAATAGATTACTGATCAAAGGGTAAGAATACTTTTTCAAGGTACTTTTTGCCCATATTACCAGACTGCTTTATAGAAGGTTACACCAGTTTGCACCACTTTGAGGAGTATGTGAGTGTGCCTTTCTTATCCTAAATACCACTAATAACAATTACTGAAAAACAGTTTAATTAGATAAAAAAATAGTATCTCTCTGTGTTGATTTGAGCCTCTTAACTTTGATGTAGTCTTAGACTCTGTTGGTACAAGTAAGAAAAAATATGTAAGGAAGTATATTTACTTACTTGAAAATTTTGTAAAACCACCCAAAATTCTTCCTGACAAAATTAAACCTTTTATGGTATATTTGTTGAGCACCATTGAAAAAAGTATATGTTTTCAATTAAGTTCTTTTAAAATGAAAAACTTAAATTTCTGCTTTTTAAATGTCTTGGAGTGGTTTTGATCATTAGCATTTTTTTAAAAAATCCTTTGTTATATATTAGAGTTTGTGATTTTCAACTGCTTGTTTAGAGTTGATAAGTTTTTATTCTGGAAAATTCATATCCTTGAAATATGACTATTATACCATTCCATAATTGCTTATTAGAAATATATATTGAGAGTTTATAGAAATAACATTATTTAATACTACAAAAAAGTAAATACACTGATAACTTTTAAATTTTGATATTTAGAGGATGTAAGAACCCAAGTACAGTATCAGCTATTTGGGACAAATGATAAAGAACATGGATTTTACTTATCTTGAAAAGTTTAAAACATAAGAGAAAGCTTAATAGGTCATTTATAAATCACAGTTAACTGTAGAGGCTGTCTGTGAGTTTTTAATTATTTAGATCTAATCTAGGTTTAGATTTTTTTAAAGTATATAAACATTTCTAGTGACTCATTTTATTTTAATCCTTGGGGGAAATGTCTGCTTACATCATTGGGATTCTACTGGGAAGAGTCTGACTTACTACAGAATCTATTATTGTACTTTGTGCAGCTGTGACAAATAAGACAATAATTTTTCTTTTTATTGAACTAACAGCAGGTTGAACCACCCGTGTCTGTCAAAATGTGTGTAAAAAAATCAGCTTATGTGCAGTTCGGTTGTCAAGCTATATTCCAAGCTAAATTACAATGTAGGTAGGTAGGTAGATAGATTCATTTATATCTATATCTACATTTATATGCATAGAATATATGATAAGTCACTAATCACTGCCTTGAATGATTAAAAGATATAGGAGGATAATGTATTTTTATGAGGTATTTTGTAATTGCTTATTAATAATGAAAAAAAATACACTGTTTTGCCCTGTAATTATTATTGTTGTTGTTTTAACTGTTTCGAATAGCAAGATGCCTTACATCATTATATCCTCTCTTGTTTGGGCATTGGTCAGTTTATTTATTTATTTATTTGTTTGTTTTTTGAAAGGATTTTAGTATTGTGTTAGTGAGATGAAACAGTGATAGCTATCATTAACTATGGCAACATTGTACCAAGCAGTATATGTTATTAACTCAGTTATGCCTTCCCTGTGACTCGGTGAGGTGATACCACATTTTACAGATGAGGAAACAGAGGCTCAGAGGGTAACCTGAGGTTAGAGACAGAGCTTGCATAGAAATCCAGGTCCATTTTAAATATAATCCTTTGTTGCCTCTTATTTTAATGTTGGTAGTCTATAGAACTTTTTCTGAGGCCAGTTGAAGAATTCAAAGATTTGGAAGTTCAGTTCATTCCATCAGTAGAATGCTTTCTTTGTGCAGCTGTGAAACAGAAACCAGCTCTTTGGGATGATTGGCCAACTCTTACTCAATGAGCTGCTTCAGAAATTGTTTATACTTGATTTACTGTATGCAGTGAATTCTTTCTATTGTAAACAGTAGAAAAACAGATCATGCATTTGTGTTAACATTTCCAAATATGTGTTTAAAACAGATTTGGCAACTGATCGGAAGCTCTTTCGTCTGGTCTCCAATGACTCCTTCGTCTCCATTCAGCCTTCCTTATCCTCTTGTGGACAGGACTTACCAAGGGACTTCAGTGACAAAGTGAGCCTGCCGAGTCATAGCCACCACCACCACGTTGATCAGTCTCTGTCCAGCGCTTGTGACACAGAAGTAGCTTCTCTTGTACCTTTACATTCACACTCTTATAGGAAAGATCACCGACCACGAGGTGTACCACGGACTTCTAGCTCTGCTGTGGCTTTTCCTGACACTTCACTGAATGATTTCCCTCTTTATCAGCAAAGACGTGGGTTAGATCCGGTTAGTGAGTTAGAATCTTCCAAACCTCATTCTGGATCCAAAGAATCCTTGGTGGAAAATTCTGGTTTATCTGGGGAATTTCAGCTTGCTGGTGACTTGAGAAAGAGTAATTCTCAGCCACCCACAAAAAGTGGGAAGAGCAAACCTCTGAAAGCAGACAAAAGTGTGGACAGTTTGAGGAGCCTGAGTACACGGAGTAGTGGGTCAACAGAGAGCTACTGCAGTGGGACAGACCGGGACACGAACAGTACTGTCAGCAGCTATAAGAGTGAGCAGACCAGCTCAACTCACATAGAGAGCATCTTGTCAGAGCATGAGGAGTCTCCTAAAGTAGGAATGAAGAGTGGCAGGAAAAAAGAGTGCTGTGCTGACCCAGAAGAGAAGAGTAGCTGTCCCAGTGACAAAAGGACTAGCAGTGAAAAGACTGCTGTGGAAGTCAGTGCAAACAGTGAGGCTCCTGCGGCCAAGGACTCCAACACCTCCGAAGAGATGCACAGCCAGCGGAAGCTCAGCACCTCTGCCTCTGAAGAAGCCAATACAAATCCCCATGCAAACGAGGTTACTTCCCAGGGGGATAGACCACCTGCAAACACAGTGGAAAACAAAGAGGAACAGAGTGATAAGTCAGCTGTTTCAGTGGATTCAAAAGTGTGTAAAGATGTTGGCGGAAAGCAAAAGGAAGGGGATGTCCGACCTAAATCCTCTAGTGTAATCCACCGGACAGCCTCTGCCCACAAGCCAGGCAGGAGACGGACAGGAAAAAAACGGGCCAGCAGTTTTGATTCTAGTCGGCATAGGGACTATGTTTCCTTTCGAGGCGTTTCTGGTACCAAACCACATAGTGCTATATTTTGTCGTGACGAGGACTCCAGTGATCAAAGTGACTTGAGTAGAGCATCAAGTATTCAGTCTGCTCACCATTTCAGCAGCGACAGCTCTTCTAGCACCACTTCTCATTCCTGTCAGTCTCCTGAGGGCAGGTACAGTGCTCTCAAGAGCAAACATACTCATAAAGAAAGGGGAACTGACTCTGAACACACACACAAAACTCATTTGGGTCCTGAAGGAACTGGCAAAAAGCGAGCAACACGTCGGACTTCCAGCACAAATAGTGCCAAGACTCGTGCCCGAGTGTTGAGCTTGGACAGTGGCACAGTAGCGTGTTTGAACGATACAAACAGGCTAATGGCACCTGAAAGTATAAAACCCTTAACCACTTCCAAATCAGATCTTGAGGCCAAAGAGGGAGAGGTGCTAGATGAGCTATCTTTATTGGGACGGGCTTCCCAGTTAGAGACAGTCACTCGATCTAGGAATAGCTTGCCAAGCCAGGTTGCATTTCCTGAAGGGGAGGAGCAAGATGCAGTCAGTGGAGGTAAGTAAACTATAAAAAGAGATTTCCCCAAGAGTCACTGCAATTTTCGGTACTGTTTATTAGAGTAGTACTTGTTAAAATAGGCCTTCTGTTAATATTCTACCTTCTACTATGTTATTAAAGTAAACTTTCTTCAATGGAGAAGAAGGTGGTTATCCTAGTAAAGGTTTTGGTATGAACACCAAGAAGATATTTTTTTATATTTTTGAGACAGAGTCTCACTCTGTTACCTGGGCTAGAGTGCCGTGGCGTCAGACTAGCTCACAGCAACCTCAAACTCCTGGGCTCAAGTCATCCTCCTGCCACAGCCTCTTGAGTAGCTGGGATTACAGGCGCCGGCCACCATGCCTGAAGAAAATATTTTTTCAGTTGTAATATTTGAATATATCAATTTGTTCTTGATGGCATTCACTTCTCTAAACCAGTTACCACCTGTTAATGTTTTGCCAGGAATAACAAAAATTATCTTTCTTATTTTGTGTAACGATTGAACAACAAAATTTATAATTTTATTAGGATGTCAAACCATTTTTAGTCATCTCCTATACACTGTGCCACTGAATTTTCAGAATTAGATCACTCAAGCTGTTACGTAAGACCTTTTCCAAATATTACTTTAGCTCTGATTAAGTACTTTGAAAATTATGTGGCTCCTTTTTGTCTGTTTCTTTGGTTTTATATCTTGCTAATTCAAGTTTCAGACATTAATAACATTTTATTTTTTTCTATAATTTCACACTTTATTCTTAAAGTTTACTAAATCGAGGTTTGTCGTTTATATTGGCATTTTGTATCTATTCTTTGATACATGGTGTCCCCTCTGATAACGTGCTGGTGTTTTGGTTAAAGTAATAGCTTATTTATTTCAAGTTTATGGGAAATTGTGCTAAATCGGACAGGTGATTTTATATTCTATTGGTGTGTGTTGGCCTCTTTGTTTATTTTGAAATTGTTTCTTGCTATTTCCTTCTGTCTAAAATAATTTTGTTCTGGTTATTATAGAATTTGCATTTTGAATAGAATCAGAAGAATGAGGTCCTCTGTTTATCATCTTAGCTTTTTTAGCTTCTACCCCCATTCCCTTTATTTACACTTGTATCTTTAGTTTTGAAGTTTATAGTCTGTCTGGCATAGTAATGTTCAGTCACTTATTAAAAGTTATTGGATTTTCTTTTTTTTTCAGTCGACAGAACACTCTGGTTATAAGCTGGATTTTCTGTTTGTATAAACATTCTGAAACATGAATATGCTTTTTCTCTCAAAGAATTTTAATTTCATCCAGAGTATTTTAAAAGCACACATTGTGGTAAACACTCTCTTTGTTTTTATTTTTGGTAAAGTTTCTAAGAAAGATTAATTTCTAATGGAAATGTAAAGAAATGATCTTTAGTACCTAAGGAAAAAAGTAGCCTATGAAACCTAAATATTGAGAACTAATTATATCCGAAGTGACTGTAATCATTTGGTGACAATATAGTAATTAAATTCCCTAGAGTCTTTGACCTGGATACCATTCTGTTTTGTATAAAAAGTCAGAAATACTTTTAGTGATTTCTCAAATCATATCAGATACGTTCACAATGTGCAAGAAACCATTGGATTTTAAAATATAGCTTAATTTTTAAAGTTGTTTTCAAAATGAATTTTAAGAGTGAACATGTTATGATAGAAAATTATTATTGTCCTAAATGTTGTTGAAACGTAAATACTGAAAAAAATGTACACGAGATATAGTAAATCCTAATGTCTGTGTATTTAAAATGTCATTCCCTTTTCACAGGGAATGTGGGGTGTCCTGTTTTTAGAAATAGTCATATGCAAGGTGTTATTTGCTACTCAGTGTAATTCTTTAACTAATATAAGCCCTCATTTTTCAAGGTTCCAGCTTTTATTTTCTTTTGTTTGTATTCTTTATAAACCCATTAAATGTTAATAAGAAACAAATAAAGAACTAAAAATTTCCATCTACTTTATTGGAAGAAATGTATTATAATAGTTTTGTGGGGTATTGAAAAATACCTTTTTGTTTAAGGAAGGCATTACAGGGGCTATTTCAATTTGGGTTTCGTTGGGTTTAGAATAAAAATAAGAGAAAAACTAAACTATTTAAATGTGTTAGAGATTTATACTTAGTTGGATTGTATTACAACTAAATATAGGGGTTTTGTTGGGCGGTTATTTGGGCTCTTTGGAAGGTTAGAGGCAGTGGGAGGGGATTTGTTTTTGGCTTTCATTTTTAAAACTTACAAAGAATCTCAAATATTTGTTAAAGATACTTGTTTTATTAGCATTGCTTTTACAGTCCTGTCTGACAATTTAGGAGAGATGTTTTTGGCCTATATAATATTCTTCCTTACATAATGTACTCCTGAAATGTGTTAACAAAACACATTATTGATTGACCATTCATATGCCTATACATAAACCATAAATAGATTTTATCCTAATGAATTCGAAGATGTTGATGAGTTCCCAGTGATTTCTTTTTTGTTTTGTTTTTAAAGTGGGTGGTGTTGGTAACATGGAGGGATGGAATTTAATAAATGTACTTTAAAGTACTAAAATAAAATACTCTAAAATAGGAGCTAATCTAGTTTAGTGACATGGAGTCATGTGTTTTCGTTAGAGGGAGGGCTCCACTGTAGTCGAGACTCTAGGAAAGCTGCTTCCCTTCTTGAAACCTCAACTTCCTCATCTTAAAATGAGATGATACTAACTAATGTCTCTCTCATAGGGTTATTGTGAGGATTAAAGAAGTTAATATACATAAAATGCTTACAACAGTGTCTGGCACATAGTAAATACTTAATAATGCTGCTATTACTATCATCAAACAGGCCAGTTTGTTATGCTATGCAAATGTATCCTGTCCTTGTTTAACCTTATTCAATGGTATAAAATTCAAGTAGAAGAAAATGATTAAATTGTGAAAGTGGACAGTAGTAAAAATAAAAATAACATCTGAATTCCTTATTTCTTACATAATACCAACAAAAAAAACCAATTTTTTATTAACATCTAATCTAGTAACATGGATTTTAAACTTATTTTGGTAGTAATATGTCATATAACTTAGGTTTTGATATTGAGTCACATAGCAAATGATCGTTTTCATCAGACCTAACACCATTAATCAAGTATTTTGGTAAACTAGGATTTCATCAATAATGGTCTGTGTTTACTTAGGAAAATGTTTTAAGTTCAAACCAAGGCATTTTCTATTGACCTCTTATTTTGTACCTACTTTTAAAAAATAATTATTATAAGGAATATCTTTAGTACTTTATGACTAAGTAAGAATAAAAAAGTATACACAAGTTATATATGATAGAAAAATGTCCTGTGTTTTCTAGCCTGTATTACTTTTAATAAAGTCCTTTTCTTTTTGGCCACTTAAGCTTATTTCATGATTCAATACCATTATTATGGCATATTTTCAATATCAGTTATCAAAGAGTAGTCAGAATGGAGAGATTTGTGTTTACTTATTATTCTTTGTACTTTTTTATGAATTTCTTAACCCGTATTTCTCTGACAAAATTATTTGAAATATAATATTTGGGTCACTATTCTCTAACCATGAAATAGGATCCTATTATAATATTGTTAGAAACTAAAGATAATCTTTAAAGAAAAGTCAAGTCTTTTCAATAAACAATTTATGAGGGTTTATGCTGTACATATAAATTGAAGGTCTATTATTGTATACCCAAATATCATTGAATGTTAGAAAGCAAAGAAAAAGACCTTTGGACAAGAAAATGTGAATTAAAGCTTTTGTACTTTAGAGGAACTCTAAAGTCTAATAAACTTAATTTTCTGATTCTCCAGTCTACATGGCAAGTTAGAAGAAGCAAATTAATAGAAGGGATGGGTACTTGTAGAGACTGACATAATGACAGCAGAAGAAATACATAGCTAACCCTAAAGGAAGAGCTGTAATAACTATACAAACCAAAGCAAGAAATGTAACAGTATGCAGTTGTTAAATGCAGGGGCAAACTATCTTTTTTATTTTAATAGTGTTCGAGGACATGATAATATCATAATTTACAACTGTATTATGCTATAATGCTGTAATAATTGTATATATGGCTGACCTTGATTCTTTAAAAGATTATATTTTGGCTATACTGTGAAGAAAGCTTAGACATATACAACTGCATAGAAGAATGCTCATTAAATACAGTAAAATATGCTTGGAAAAATTATCTTCCCTTACAAAATTATCAAGGAAAAAAAAGAAAAATATTTTATTGGTGAAGCATATTTGCTGTTTATATATAGAATTATATATATTATATTTTATGTTGTAATTATATATAGAATTCCTCAAAACAGCCTGCGCCTGATTTTGTCAGGTGGAGAAAACATAGAATTTTTCTTTATAGCAGCTGAGAAGTTCTGGCTAAGGAATCCAACAGTTACATTTTGATACCACCTGTAATAACTGACTGAATATTCTAGCATTAAATCTGTGCCTTAGTTTCCTCAATTGTAAAACAGGAATAAAAACTGTCTAGGGCCTGTCTCACAGTTAACTGTCAGACTATAATGAGCTTAAACTTAATGAGTTTAGAAGTGTGAAAAAATGCTTTATAAATTATAGATTTGTTATGTAAGCTAAGACACTGATGTCTTTTAATTATTTGTAAGGACATTTCCCTTTTTAAATATGTCACTTTAAATATATATATTCTTCACTAATGACCCCTTATTAGGTGAATCTCCTGAAAATACACGCAAAATTATATCAGAGAGAGGGTTGATATTTTTCTTCCTGTTCACAAAGGATTAAAAAACATTGGTAACCACCTATGAAAGTAAGTAATCCTTAACCTATATCTTTTAGGAATTGTTTTTGTGAATTTTGACTCCAGAATATCATCTAATTTCTTGAAAACATCTCATATTTGGCTGCTGCATTTGTGGAAAATATCAGTAAGGATATACAAATTCTCTTTAACTCAAAACACAGCTAATAATTTTGTTGTTGTTTGCCATTATTTGTTGGCTTACTTGTCAAGAAGTAAAGTAGTCCTTTAAAATGTTTTCACAGATGGAAATTATTTTAATTCAGAATTGATGCTTAGAAGTTCTGCAGTAGGTTTTCATTGTTCTTTGAGCCTCTGAGTAACTGACGCAAGCATTTGTTTTTTCATTAGAACAAAAATCTTTGCATGTTAATGTTAGAATTATTGTTGGCTGACACAGAAACTAAAAAAGAGAAAAGCTGTTTTAAAGTAGATTTCATGCCTAGACTAAAATAGTTCTTTTAGAATTTTTTTGCAAAATTATTGGAATGTTCATTTTTTACATAGTAATTTTAAGTAAAATAGTTTTTACCTTGGAGAATATTTGTGTACTTCAGAATGTTTACAGATGTCTTTCATTTTTGTGAGATGTATATATATTTATTTAGTTCATACTTTTGTTGGCCTTTCTTAAAAATTTAGTTTCCTAGTAGCATTTTTTTCTGATCTTTTTGAAGTACCAAACACATTTTTATTTTCATGGTCTTCCCAGATTTACTCCTTTTTACAATAAACATTTCTCACCAAAAAGAACAGTTTTCTTGAGTAGTTTCCTCTGCCTAAATTTTTATCAGTTTATTTAATTGCAGTTGGTCTATTGTAAGAGGCCAAAGCAGTACCTAACAACTAGAAGGTAACTTATTATAGATGAATCCTTTCACTTACCAGTCACCTATTTGATTGACAAATTTTGAAGTGGCATCTTAATCTGTTGTATTTACACTATTTTCTGCTTTTTGAAATAGAATTTGGACAACGCTCAACTCGTACTTCACCAAATTGTGCTCTTTTATGCATTCCAGCCATTCTGGAAGTATATGAGTAGCTTTAATACTTTCTCTGTTTTCATTCACAGAGTAAAACTAACTGACAATCTGTTATTTAGTCTGATGCTCCTATATAAAAATAAGTAGTTGCACTACAATAAATCAGTATAGAATGCTTAGACTTTTCCTTAATTCAGAAGGTAATTCCTGAGGTGGGACGTGTGTATTGTGGATGTTAACTGTCTTTGTGGTCTTTAGGAATAGACCAGACCACAGCGGTCTAAAATGTTTGAGGACGTTGGTGCATTGTCTATGAATTGTACTTAGGCGCATAGTAAGTGCTTAAACTTAAATGAATGGTTGCATCACTATACCAAAAGTAAAAAGTTATATTATCTGAAAGTCCCTCTTAAACTTATTATGATTATAAATTTGGTCTTTTGAAGTCTTTTTTTTTTTTTAACACAAATGATAAACTATTGAAATTTTGAAAAAAGTACAAAAACACATTAAAAACATACAACTCTATATTCTCAGAAGTTTTCGATAACTATCTTGTCATTCATGGTTTTTGAGTTACTTGAATGTATGCGATTTTTTCTTCTTTACCTATGCATGCATAAAATTTAATTGTACCTTGGGTACTAATTTTTCACTATTTGCATTCTGTACTCTTGCTATTGAAGTAGTTAATTTCATTCTTCTTTCCCAGAAGATACTGCATTTTAAGCAACCAGTTTTAAAACTATTTTCCCCCTCCTCACCTGTTCCCTAGTTAAAATATTTTTTTCTTTCTCCTATAATAAGCGGTTCAAAAAAAATTTATTACATTTGGATTGTGGAAGTGAATTTTCATCAAATGTGGCAATAGCTTATGTGACTGTATATGCTTATAGCAAATTATTTTAAGCTATAAAGACACTTTTCCCCCCATTAGCTCTAGCAGAATTGGACCCCCACTGGACCCTATTCCAAATAGAGATGTTCTGTATAAGTAGCATGTTCCCAGTGGGGCATGGCTTAATCTTACTGTGGCCATAAATTATAGCATAGTATTTTCAATTGAATGTGTGATCCTAGCTACTGTTAAATCAATTGCCATGTAAACATTTTGAAAACTCTTTTAACATTAGGTATTTATACCCTAGTACAAAGGATAACATAAGCAGTAATCATAACTCCACTTTAATACATTGTTCAATGGATGCCTAAACTTTCATCTTGGTATGTTTCTAAGACTATTAAGAAAGTAAGTAGCGTAATATGTAGCTATTTTGCCGATAACGAAGTGGAATTGGTATATTATTAGCCAAAAAGTTATTTTCTGAAGAGGCCAAAGAACATTTTGACTAAAAATGGGCACATTTCTCATATAGGAGGAAGATAGTAAAGAAAACTATCTTCTATTTCTCTTCTTCCTATTCTCAGTATTCAGTGATCATATACTGCTCTTTTCTACATCCTTCCAAATAATTTTAGTGCATTTTATGGACTAAATTATCTTCTATAAATTATGTCACTGTTTTGGTTGAAACAGAAAATCCACAACTAGAGAGAATGTTTGAAAATTTTTTAATGAAGTTGGATTGGCCTGTATATTCAGCACAATAGTATGTTATTAAATAATGGTTTAAAATAATAATAGTTTATAAGAACTACAGAATGGAAATAGTATTTCACAAAATAAGTGTTGAATTGAGTTTTTAAATAGTGACTTAAAATCCAATGAGTTTTAAAATAGTGACTTAAAATCCATAACCTGATTTAACCTTGCTGATGTCTAAGACCTGTTAATAGGCATACCAATTACTCATCTAATTTTTCATTTCTTTTCTCAACTGGCTTGTTTTCTTCTCTGTTTTGTTTCATTCTTCAGCCAATGACTGCCTTGCCCGATAAGTGTTTTCTCCTCTGTGACAATGATGGTTGCATTTTCATTTCATTGAGGTCGTGGTTATCAGGAATTGGCAAAGTATGCAGCGTGCCTTGTAGATATGGTAACAAAAAGGCAGCCTTGACTTTTTAGATCAGCACTGTCTAATACAGCTTCTGTGATGATGGAAATGTTCTGTATCTGCAGTGTCCAATAATGGCAGCCACCCGCTTCATGTAGCTAGTTAGCATTTCAAGTATGGGTTCAAGAATTCGAGGAACAGAATTTATACTTTATTTAATTTTAAGTTTAAATAACCATGTATGGCTAATGGCTGCCATTATTGGACAGCACAGTTCTAGATGACCAGATTCAGTCAGCATCATTTGCTCTCATAAGTCTTATATAAATTTTGTAAGCAAGAGCTTTTACCCCATAAGTAACAGTCTTTTCACATATAAAGGAACTTTCATGTTTGGAAAGAATGTTTCTGTACTAATTTTTTTTTTGTCTTTATTCATATTTGCTGACAAAATACCCTTTCTCAAAATCAAAATGATTCCCAGAATACTTAGGTCACTCTAGGAAATGATTGTTTTATATTGAAATGGATGAAAATCTTTTATGTTTTGTTTTAAAAACCCAAATCAACCAATATGTATGATTTAAAAAAATCTATGTGTTTCTACTAAGCCATTGTTGTGATTTTCTCATTGTTGTATGCTTGCTTTTAGTTTGTACTTTATTGCTTCTAGATTAAGCTATGAGTTTATATACTTGTCATCTGCCATTTTGCTGATAATTTGCTTCCTGGTGTTAAGAGGACCAGGGCCCAGGGCATCAAGTTGAATAAAATTTGATGGTAGTGAAGAATCCTACAGTTAAGATACATTCGTGCTATGTTGAACATTTAACAACTGGTTACGCAACCGTGCATTCAAAGGTTTCCTTTAATGCTGCCAAAGCTATGGCCCGGGGTATTGTGAGATAAATTTACTGCCTTACTCCTTGGCATCAACAATGAAGTACTCCTTTTGCTTCTTTTACTGTCCTCATGAGAGTAAGAAACTTGTGCCCCATTCCCATTAGTAGAAACTAACAAATATTGTACTTTTAAGGCTGGCTTAATTAAAGGGGGAGTAGAGGTATATGGGACAAAAATAAATGAGACTTTGAGGAAAAAATTTAAAGCAACAGAGATCTTAAAAATAGGAAATTGAAGTTGAAGAGAAGATGGTGAGGCTAGATAATAGATCAAAAATATTATTTTTAAAGAAACAGTTATCTTTAAATAAATGACACATACCTTTGTGTATTACTTAATATGATAAGCCGACATTGTACATATGAAAACAGTTTGGAGTAATTAGACAAGTTTTCTTTACCCATGAGGGTGGGAAGTCAAGGGAAAGACAGGTGCAGCTGCTGTTTACATCTGACCTAGGCTCCTATTTGACCTAAGTCTGTCTTGATGCAGCAGCACAGGCCAGCGAGGAGGCGGTGTCATTTCGCCGTGAACGCAGCACATTTAGGCGCCAGGCAGTACGGCGCCGGCACAATGCAGGGAGTAACCCTACCCCTCCTACATTGCTCATCGGATCACCCCTAAGGTATGATATTTTGAAATTCCACCAAGTTTAGCATGCATGTAACAGATCTTCTAACCTATTCTGTCAGTCCCAAGAAAGCATTTTGAAGAGCCTTTTCTTTTGCTGTTTGTCTCCTATGCATTTAAGCCTCTTTAGGTTTTCTCTGCATGTGACCATGGGCCTATGACATTATGCATGCCTTATGTTGCACTATTTAAACAAAATGATCAGATTGGTTTAGTCAATTTTAAATTGTAAAATCATTTTAGGACCGTTATAGAAATATAAATAGTAGGCCTTAAATCAGCTTTTCTTTTTTTCCTACTCCAAATTAATAACATTAATGCAACATCTTTTTCTAGCATCTAGACAGTATTTAGTATGAACAAATACAAAACCAAATGGTGAGCTTGTTGAGGAATAACAGATAACTGACTTCTACTTGATAAGCCAGTTTGATTATTTTATCTCACTAAAATGATATATTTTATTTTATATTGCTTAAAACTTGGTGTGTTTTATTTCATAATAACCAGGACCTAGTAAATGATACAGAACTAAAATATTTAATTTATGTAAAGTGTGGTCAATTGGATATGTATATTTGTATGTACATTTTTGTTGAATTTCTCAACTACTGTAGTGTATTAAACAAAAATATTTTTATATTTTCCAATAATCCTAAGAAAGCATCCATTCATAACATTGGGGATAATTTTCAATTAAAATTCTAGTAACCATTTTATTCCTAATTGTATCAAATCTAATGAGCCCATGCTGTGAATTAGAAATGTAACACTCTATTCAGAAGACTTGTACTTTATTTTAAGAATACAGATATGAGTGTTACAACTCTTTTAGAATTTGTCTAGCAGGTCTTCCGGTCCTTACCAGAAGGCTCCCCCCCCCCCCACACACACACAAAAAGAATACAGATATGGACACAAATACTTTACATGTGCTTGCTTAAACAGTACATATATTATACCATATACTTTTATTAACTTATATGTCCCAGAGCACATTATATAGATTATTTTCCTTCCATATTTTAATTTCAAATTCAAAAGGAAGAGCATTTGATAAAATAATTGTTAGTGCATGGTAGGTTGGAAGATGTAAACATCTTCCCTTGTTAAAACCTTGTTTCTTGAAAGTCACAAAATCCTTCTTTCTTTAAAATATTACTTTATTTTATATTCCCTTGAGATTTAAGACTTATTTTCCTGGATTTCCATTTTACATTATAATCAGGGACTTCATCTTCCATAGGTCATGTACCTAATTAATCCTCCAATAATATATAATTCTTTAAAATTAATATGGATTAATCAAACCAATATTTAAAATATAAAAATGAGAGGACACCAATTTAAAAGAAGCATTTGATTCTGGAAACATTTTCTGAGCCCCTTTGCTTTTTGTGAGCCCTCTTCTTCTCTTTCCTTTTAACCTCCTGCCCTTTTCTGCCTCTGCCTGAGGTAATTTTTCTTTCTGCTGGTGGATTTGGGGTATAGTCCCTACATGCAGAAAGAGCTCAGCATTTTATTTTACTTTTTCTATTATATTTCTAACCTCTTTTTTTTTCCTTTGAATAATACTTGCCATAGATGACAACTTCACTTTCTTACTCATTTTATGTTGTTATTTCTTAAACTTCTTTTTTTAAACCTTCTCTTTTTGGTCTTTAAAAATCCTCTCATTCTTTGCCACAAATGAGCCCAGTGGATCCCACTCACCAAAGAATTGTAGACAAATGAGTTTTCTTCTCTATCTGGTGGAATATTAAAGAGCTGTGTTCTAACTCCAAGCAATCACATAAAATTTTCCTGTGTTTTTCTAGGGTTTTAAATATATTGCTGTTTAAATAAGGATATGGTATAAAACCTATTTCTAAAGTACTCATGTTAGAATTTTTGGAAAGTAGTCTCCCAGTAGTCAGCATGTAGTTTTTGTTGATATTCCAGTATTATTTCTAGTATAAAGGTTGCTAATGTCTTAAATCAGCTGTCCCCATCCTGGGTGAAGTAAAATAAAATTTAGCTGTGAGGGATTAGAGAGAAATACCAATTTATTAAAATCATTTTTTATAATTGTGATTATTCAGGTAAAGTATATTGGTATTACTTCTCCCTGTGAATTACACTTGGTCTTAGCTAAAAGACCAAGAAGCGATTCTCAGTGCAAGTTACAGAATAATAATTTCCTCTTTAAATAAATGTAGGGTGGTATGGTCACTTAAAGTTTAGAAAACTTGTTTGTCAAAAAGAAATGGTATAGATGTGGCAATACTTTCATTACAATTACTATATAAATACTAGTAAAATATGCTAACTTATTTTAAACTTTAACGAATAGTTTAAAAAACAACTTGATAAAATATATGTCCCCAAGGATTAGGAGTGAATTATCAATTTCCTCACAAAGAGAAATTGCATGTATTTTATAATGCTTGTAAGAATATATTGTTTCAGAATTTTTTTAAAGTTCTTTTTTTTTTTTTTAATTAGCCTATAGGTAGGTTTTATATACCCTTGCTAATTCTTCCCAGTTATTAGGGCTGAAAAAGACAAATATTTTAAAGTTGTATGATACAGATCTTAAGAGTCAGTTTTACATTTATCAGCCTAAATGTGATGTCTTTTTGAATTCTAGTTAAGGGACTGTAATGGAAAGAAATCATCAGTGCATTTTGGGGAAGGGGAAAAAAGCTTTAGTGTATTCTTAGACTTATTTTTTTAAATATAAGATGAGAGGAAAAATATGTAAGATTGAGAGATCTCTAATGAAATACGATCATAGTGATAACTGAGAGTCCCTGATTAGGAATTCATAGGGATCATTTTATCGTGCTCAGAAATGAATCCACCTATTTGTTGTGTGTGTACTATGTTTAAGATATTCTTGTGCATTTTCTCTGGAATCTGGAGATTCATAGGAATGATACACTCCTGGAGTTTACATTTTAGTTGGGGAGACCCATACAAAGATAGCTAGCAGTGTAAGGCAGAATGTATCAAGGATCAATTAAGTGGAATAGAGGAAGGAAAGATGAAGGCCACTTTTTTATGTCATTTCAATTAGAAAATGTTAAATAGTAAGATTGCATGTTAGTGATAGCTGATAGTTATAGACCTAAATTTCTACCTTTCCCTTTGCAGTGTTATAAAATAGTTGCTACCTTTTCTCAAACTGGAAGTTATGACATAATTGAAAATGTAAAGAAAGATTAATTCATACCAATTATTAGTTAAAGATGAAGTACAGCCCCCAGAAAAATGTTTTCTAACAATTTATGCAAAAATGAAGGCTTTTTTGTTGTTAAAGGATTTGAAAATAGGAATTCAGGTATAGGAAAGGGAAAAAAAGAATATAAATGTATTTATTACCACTGAGCTGTACACTTAAAATGGTAAAGATGGTAAATTATGTATGTATATTTTACCTTCATAAAATAATTTAAAATAAAAAGAAAATAGGAATTCAAGGAACATAAATATTTTATTACTAGCTTTTGATGTTCAAAAACTTGATGTTTATAATTACATAGATTTTGGCTAATTTCCTTTATTCTAGAATTGATTTTCCTGGATTGCCTAATATTTTCAAAACCTTTTTGTATACTTGGATATACATTGTGCATCTGTATGTTGAAGATTGGTGTATTCTCAAATATGTTCACTTTAAAATACATCTGACTGCTGTATAGCTATTTTGCTTAGGATTTTAAGTGAAAAAATTGATAGAAAGATTTGTTGAGTATATATTCTATAAAATTCCACTGTCTTCTGAATCTGAATGGTCAAGGGACACAGTACTTGAACTGCTTAAATATTTTTTCCTCACTGTTTTCTCCCTCATGAAGTTTGTTTATTTTGGTAAGATTCATGGATAAGTTTAGATAGATTCTGAGGAAGAATAACAGATTAACTGTGTGTGCGTGTATGGAAAGTAAAAACTTATCCCCCAAATCATCTCTTCATTTATATCTATTGTACAAAGATTCTAGTCTGAAGAAATTATTAAGTACTTTCATAGTTAAGGGTCAAAAAATAATGCCAGTAAGGATTGAAAAATCAGTATTTTCCAGACTTGGTTTTTTCATATGTTGTGTCCAGTGTTATGCTCTGCTTGGAATGTGTACTTTTCATTGGCTCTAAAAGAAAAATGAATGTTCCAGGTAGTTCTGGTTAATAGAACTTTCTGGGATGATGGAAATATTCTATAATCTGCCCTGTCCGATATGGTAGATACTAACTACTGGCTGTTGCCCACTTTGGTAGCTAGTAGCTGTGGTAGCTGCTATCTATGTTATGTGATTATTGAGCATTTGAAATGACTGAGGAACTAAAATATTAATTAAGTAGTCACAGGCTACTATACTAGACAGTGTAATTCCAGAGTATATTCTATTGCCATAATCATAGGCTTAAGCAATATGTAAGTATTTTCTACTTCGCCTTTTATTTCATGGTTACTCTGCAGCAGATGGGCTTGTTTTATATGTACCAGAGAAGATATTACATTGAATTCAAAGGATTAGAGAGAACTTGGTACTTATGAAAAATGATAAAGTACCTGAATAAGGCCATCCTCAGTAGCATTCTTCTTTTGTTCTAGAGGTCTAATAAGTTTAGTTACAGGCTCTGTGATTGTTCAAAGTAAACTTAAATTGACAGAATGCAGAGTCGTAGTGAACATCATATAGAGAATGACATATAATCATTATACTCAAAATGATTTCATGAAATTTGTTAGTTTAAATTTGTCTAAATATTATACTAAGACATTAAAATCCACAGTATCTTAAGTGTATGAAAATATAAAATGAATTAATAATAGTTTCTTGATTATTTAGAAAATTTAGATAATTTTATAAAAATTTTTGATAAGTAAATTTATAATAAAATACTAAGTATTTAAAATTTTTATCAAATTTAAAAAAGACTGTAGTATCCTTTGAGAAATTCTTGGTTTCTAAATCATTTTTAAGATTTTCTACAATGATGGATCCTTTTTTTTTTTTCTCTGTGAGATAGGGTCTGGCTATGTAGCCCAGGATGGTCTGGAATGCCTGGACTCCAGTCATCCTCCCACTTCAGCCTCCTGAGTCTCCCTGCAATGATGAGATCCTTGTTAATGAGACTACTATATGGAAAAGAAAATAAAATTTGTTAAGGAAACGTAATTTTTAACTAACACCTTGTACATGAAGCATGTGGCCTTATTTTGGAAATATGTAGACTTTTTAGAGATACACTTTATGTTACAGAGATAACACTTTATGTTAATTAATTCTACTTCTGTCAACATCCCATGCCATTTGTATTTAACTTGGTTAAGTCAGTTATTCTGGTTTTCTTGTACTAGTTTGTGATTTTCTTTTGATTCAGAATTTGGTTGCATTTGGTAAAGATTCTTTGGTTTTCAAATGTATAGAAATTTTGCTTTATTGTGAATTTGAGATCCCAGAATAGTTGAACAATTCTAGAATTATTACAAGGCTATAAATAAAAATGCATATTTAACTGAAAATATGGTTATCTATTGGGGACCAGCTACAACACACATAAATTGAATGTACATTTCATTCTTTTTGGCCACTTTCTTTTTTCTTTATACTAAAATTTATACTAAATTGAGGAGGAAAAAGTTGCAGATTAACCAGTTTACATATACATATTAAATGTTTACTACATTCATCAGATTTGAATCAGATTTATAAAGATCAGAAGACTTAAGTCTGTCAGTGTTATCTGTGTATTTTACAAAGTGTTGGCTCTTTCTTAGGTTGCATTGAAAAAGTATCTTTTTGAAATCAGTTTTCTATATTGACTTCATTCTAGCTGTTGTTTTCTCTTTTCTTCCCTGTAATGTCTCCCTAATCCATGTTTTTTCCTAGCCTTCAAGATGGTCAGCAAGGCTCGCAGTCCACAGCCCAGGTCAAAGTCCAGTCCCGCCCCCCTTCCCAGGCTGCAGTGCTCAGTGCTAGTGCCTCCTTGCTGGTGAGAAATGGGAGTGTCCACTTAGAAGCATCACATGACAATGCATCTGCTGTAGGCGGTAGCAGTTTGCACGATGAACTTGGTATGCAGGCCTTATGTAATCTTGGTGATACAAAACTTAAATGCAGCAGATAACGGGTAACAATGATTGCAGTTTTTTCTTGAGATAGCTTCATTTTGGAACTATACATAGGAGCACTTTTTATATAGGATTTGCCCTTTGAGTAAGGAAAATTTGACTTTTGCTCTTTTCTGTTTCTCTTTACTCTTATTTTGCATTTTCTCTGAGTACGTCCATTATTAATAGGTTCTTGAGTGTCCTCTTAAAATGATTTGGGCAATTTTGTTATCACAAGGCATTTGTACCATGTAGGCAAATGTTGATTTTTTTAAAAAATGATTTTGACAGTACCTTCATTTCTTTGAATTCCTTGAATGTGCCATAAAAAAGGGAAAAATGGTTTTTAATTATTACTGAAGAATCAAGTATTCTATATTTCACAGTATGTTTATTACCTGTAGTAGGAGATATTATAATTCAAAATGCAATATTCTGAGGACATCATGGTTCCATATTAGTATCAAATAATAACTTTATAAAGGTTATTTCTTTGTCTTGTTAATACTTCTATAAATATATGTATACATTATTAAATAGTGTCAGGTATGGTATCACTTAAAACCTCAGTAAAATACATACCCACTCAAATGTCTGCCTTCTGCATTATTTAAGGATGATATTTTATACTACTTTGGTTCATGTGTCTCTATATAGTCCAGCTTTCTTGTGCTCATAGTGCTGATTAATAATGATTTAAGTAAATATTAATATAATGAAGAAGAAAATCTTATTATTCAGAAATACTCGAAAGCACTTACTCATTGTGATTTTATTATGCATGTTATACCTGCTTTTCACTTATAAAGGTGATAATGCAGTCGATGTTTTAACTAGACAGATATGAGGTATAAGGTGCCCAAATTAGATTTAATAAAACTTTATATGCTATCTATTCATTGACTGTTTTTCCATTTTGTAAAAGTCTTTAGTTATAGAGAAGTATTAATAATATGTATGCATATTGATGAAAATAATCTTTCGCAAATATTACAGAAACTTGAAAATGATCATCTATGATATTTATAATATTAGAATGTATGGTGATTTCTAAATAAAATGAGAAGGCAATAAAACATTTTAATTTTAAATTTAGAATGCTTTTGCATTTGAGTTTGGAGAGGCAAGAAAATGTATAAGGAGGTTGCTTCAGAGAGAATAAGTAGACTCTAATTTAGCTACTTATTTTAGTTGCAAGTGATACCTTGTTAATTGGAGATATATATATAAAAATATATGTGTGCGTATATATATAAAATTCTCTTCTGTAATAACTTTATATTGATATTTTTCTTTGGTTAACCCAAAGTTCGTATGGACAAAGGATTTGTGAATCTTTTAATATGAAATTACAATCATTATCTCGTTTTCCATTGGTTTTATGGTAGTATAGGTCAGCTAAAATAAAAGACTTCACTTTGATCCTTTTCAGATTTTTAGACTTTTATTGGATCAAGCATACAATGAAACAGTAGATGATTTTCCTCTATAAAAATTCTTAGTTTGCTCAAAAAATTTGCTGAGTGATCTTTAATTATAAAGCCCCTTCCTAATGCCACATGCAGATTTTTGAAAATATTTATTTATGAACTGTCTTTGTCAGTTCTGAAAATAAAAGCTTCTTCTGACTGAAGGTG
>VSMD01070873.1:22472-38716 GCA_008750895.1 Mirza zaza
CACCCAGACTTATATATGCACTCAAGTATGTTTGAGTGTATATAATGTTTGTATACGTACATATTTCTGTGCCTGTTTGGATTAAAGGAAACTCTCAACCAGACATTGTTTAATTTCAAGCCTAGATAGTTTCTCTAGACTGTTTTCTATGTCTTTATTTTGTGGTATTCATAATAGATAACCACATCCATTTCTTATACTAAATCCTGAGAATTCTTATTTCTCTGTTGTGTTTAGCATTTTAGGGTTACCAGGTAATATTAGACATGATGGAAAAGTTCACTAAAGGTAGTAGAATAAGGATTTTATTAGTAGTTTATTCAGCAGAGGAAAAAGTATTTGCATTGTATATTCAGCAAGCACATTTTTTAATCATAGTTAATTTTAGAAACAATCATAAGTGGTATAATTTAATACGAAAAACTTGGATAGTCTTGTTTATAGCTTTCATTTCCATGCAAATCTATTTCTAAAAAGGTTCAAATGACATAAATGATGGATGAGTTTTGATGTTAACATCTTTGAAAAGGAAATTTCTATCAGAATTTCTTAAATCCTTCAATGTAATGTGTTGTTTTTTATTTTAAAGACCATACTTTAAAGGTTAATTTTCTTCTGATCAGTCTTATTGGACTTGCTATTTGCTGTTGATTTTATAATATTTTCTGTATTGAACCATAATATTAAATAAAACAAGCTGTGGCTTAGTGCCCAGATTAAGTCACACAAGAGATTCTGAATACAAGTAGAACAAAAAGTTCTATTTTATATCTGCTAAATTTTTCTATAAAATTTGGCAATTACTTTGCAGTTTTTATGTTAATCTTACCTTCCTCTTATAAATTAAGACTAATAAAATGATACAATGATGAAACATGCCATTATAGTTGATAGTTACACATTAAAATAGTTGATAGTTACACTCTTAATGTGTAACATAGCATCTCAAAGGAAATGTTGTAGATAAGATCAGATAGAGCAGGAAAATGTTTGAAATTAGTGGTGGTCAGTGGTGAGGGTAAGTTTTGAAAAAGTATGTGTAAAATTATTATTAATATTTTATCTTTATGTGAAAAATTAAGTTACTGGTATTATAATACAAGAAATGAGGACAAGGGAGTTTATATTTCTCAAGACATAACTATAACTATGTAAATATCATGGGTAGTATTTCTCTAAGACTGTCTTAATTTGATTAATACATTACAGGTTTAAAAAGTGATGCTTAAATTGATTCTTCTAAGGTTTTCTTTTGTTTTGTTACTGTACAAGGATTGACAAAGGAATTAGTTTTGAGATAATATGCTTTACTGCAGAGCTTATTAATCTGAAAATGTAGTCAGCTCTAGAAGACTTGAAGGAAACCTGACAATACTCTATTGCCCTTCTTATTAAGCAGTTTATAGCAGTTATGCATTATTAAGCAGAAATATAATTTGGGGGCTTTAAAATTTTTACTTTAAAACACAGAGACTCAGGTGATTTATAAACTTTTAGTGATTTTTATTAAAGTTAGCCTTGATGTTTATAAACAATTATATATATTACTCTGTGGCACTTGGGGCTATAAGTACTTTTCCTTGTTACTGTAATTACAGAGTCAGAGGACTATAAAGGGACCTTGAGTTTATAGTTCAGTTCTCTATGTCATGATAGATTATTTTCATTCATCTTAACAAGAAAGGTTATATTCATTTTGTAACAATTTTTATCTTGTCCTTTATTGTTTTTGAGTATAAAAAATACTAAATTTTATATTTTGATCCTTTTTTGGGGGGGTGAGGGGCAACGAAGTATATGTAAATGTAAGTAAAATGTTTATTGAAACGAAAATGCTTCATTGTATCGAGAAAGAAGAAGTGTTAAGAGGTTTGGGGGATATATTCTACTTATACTTCCTTTTGATAAATTAGAATGTGCTTTTCCCATCCTTTTAATAGAAATACAAGTTTATAAATATTGGAAAATACAATGAAGAAAATTAAGTCATCTGTAATCTTATCACTTGTTCACTATTATTAGAATATTTTATAATTTACTCCTTCTAGTCTTTTTTAATGTACACATGTATATATACTTTTCTAAAATA
Organism: Mirza zaza; assembly: GCA_008750895.1. Lineage (NCBI taxonomy): Eukaryota > Metazoa > Chordata > Mammalia > Primates > Cheirogaleidae > Mirza > Mirza zaza. The sequence goes on from VSMD01070873.1 coordinate 24,562, forward strand.
AAATTAGACGTATATTGTGTGACCTTTGTGCTATGTATGAGTTTTGTATATTGCTTTTTTCACTTAGCATGTCTGAACATTTGCCCATGTTATTAACTGTTCTTTAACTTGTTTTTAATTGGCTGCATAATATTTTGTCACTGAGATCTACATGAAAGGCAGTGCAGTATAGTGGACTCTTGAGCCAGACTTCCTGGCTTCCAGTCCATGCTCTACCACTTACTATGTAATCTTGGGCAAGTTATTTTCTCTCCCCATGCCTCAGTTTCCTTATTTATCAAAGGGGGACAATAATAATACCTATTTCGTAGGTTTATTGTGAAGGTTTTATCTATTAAGTATGGAAAGCAGTTAGAACAGTATTTAGCAATAGCAAGTTTATTATGTAAATAATCATTGGCATCATTATTATTGTTAATAAGATATTATTATGATTTATTTAACCTGTTAACTAACCCTGTTGTTAGTCTTCAAGTTGTTTCCTGATGTTTCCTATTGTAGTAAACACTGTGTTGAACATCCTTTATGGATGCTTTTGTGTACAGCTCTGATTATTAACTTAGGATAAATATGTTGAAGTGGAATTATCAGTTAAGGGGATTATACATTATTGGGGCTTTGATGTATACTGTTAATTGCTTTATGGAAAACTCATAGCAGTTTATGCTTTATCTGATAGGGTTTGGGAGTGTCTATTTTATACCCACAAATAGTATAAGTTAAAAATAGATCTAGATAAATTTTATCTACTGCATCCTTTATCCCCTGGATAATTTTTTAGAAGTTTATCATTGTTACTGTGGAAAGACTACAGTAACAATTCTAAGACTATAGTAGAATATTATTTCAAACAGTTTTGGATACCTGAACTGCTCTAGGAATTTTACCAAAATTTATAGGGACTGGTTAAGACATTTCATTTGTCTCTTGCTAATATGTTGTAAAGAATTCATTGAAGTAGTAGACTAAATTATCTGCTTTCTAACATTAAACATTCTTAAGATTTTAAATTAAAGTTGATTAATACATGCAGTAGTTGGAATATAGGTTAGATTCTTTAAAGGAGAGACCACTCAAATCAATGGCTTAAATAAAAGAAGTGGTTGTATTTCTCTCATAACTGTTTAATGGAGGCCAGTCCTGGCAAATGGATTGACTATGTTAGCTTTCATATGTAGCTTCCCTGTCTGGTTCAGAGACTGGTATAGTTGTTGACATTTCCCAGCAAACTAGAAGGGAGAGGGACTAAAAAGGTCAAGGATATCCAGACTTTATCTTTCTGACTGTGACTTGGAAAATGTGCCTTTCACTTTTTCCCACCTCCTGTTGGCCATACATAGTCACGTGGCGACTTCTAGCTGCAGGAGAGGCTGGGAAATGTCTATAACTATGGGGACAAAAGTCCAGCTAAAATTCAGTGAGGGGAAGGTCCTATTATTGAAAAGAATACGGATGGATAAGGATAATAAGGGTAAGGGATAAGAATAGGGATAAGCAGATGGATACCAGAGGTAATTCATCAGTCTGTGGCACAGTAAGACAGGATTTCAAATCAAGATGAAGATCAGTGACTGGAAAAGTTGGGAGTTCAAAGAAAAGAAATGCAGTGGCCAGCAATCATTGGCCAAAAGCCCAACATTGCTTATAATTTTTAAAATTACAAATTAAAAACAAGATTGAAATAATTTATCATCTGGTGAGAGTGTAGTGGTATTGGAAAGGTCTAGAGAAATAGATAACTAAATGACAAGACGTTTTTGTAAGGAAATTTAGAATTATAGACCAAAAGTACTTATATCTTTCTTATTCATTTATCTATCTATCTATTTATTTGAATCTTTATTGTTGCCCTGCTTTGTCCACGTTGAGAATCATATGTTTTAATCCACAAATTTTCCAACCATGCAGAGACATATGTGTGTAGATATTTATTGTAGCATTGTTTATAATTTTGAAAAACTGTAAAAAAATCTGTGTTCATCACTAGAGAACTGCTTAAAGAAATTATAGTACACTGATATAATGTAATATTCAGAACTTGATACATCTGTATTAGTGGCATGGAAAATTAGGGTATTTAATAATAAAAAAGGTAAATTCCAAAACAATATGTATGAGGAGAATGATCCATTAAGATAAAATGTATATAATAATTGTTTAGAAGAACACAGAAAATGCTCTTGGCAGTGGCTGTCCCTGGGGAGTGGGGAACTTTGTTTTGTATACTACAAAATAATCTTCTGATTAGTAATATTTTCTAAACGAAATACCAAAACAGGACAACAAATACCATTATCATTCCCCAAAATCTTGGTTCGTGTCTTGTGGGAATTTCACTGACTATGTGCTGTCTCATGCCCATCCATTTACTCAGACTCTTACCTGGCAGGTCTTTTTTTTTCCTGTTTTTTTAAATCAATTTTATGAATATATAATTTGGGTACAATAAATTGCATTCGTTTAGCATGTACAGTTCACTGAGTTTTAACATACGTGTATATCTGTGAAATACCACAGTCCAGATGCAGAACATTTCCATCACCTTCAAAAGATTCTTTGTGTCCAACTGCAGTCCATCCCTCCTGGCCATAGGCAACCATTAATCTGCTTTCTGTTATTGTGATTTTTCTGTCTTCTAAAAGTTGATATAAATAAACAGTCATACAATATACTGCCTTTTGTATTTAGTTTTTCACAGAGCATAATACTTTTTGAGATCATCATGTTGTTGCATGAATTAGTGTTTTGTTCTTACAATGCTGAGTATGAGCTTACTCAATATTATTTATCCATTCTCCTGTTGATGGGTGTTTGTGTTGTTTCTGGTTCTTGGCTATTGTGAATAAAATTTCTAAACTGTCTTTTGGGAAACAGTTCTACTTTTCCACCAGCAAGTTTGAGTTGTTCCCATTCTTGCCAACATTTACTTTTGTTGGCCTCTATAAGCGTAGACCTAATGGGTGTGTAATGGTTTAAATTTATTGTGGTTTACATTTACATTTCTCTTATGACTCAGTATGATGAGCATCTTTGGATGTGTTTATTGGCTGTACATACATCTTTTGTGAAGTGTGTCCAAATATTTTATTCGTTTTTAAAATTGGGTTCTTTGTCTTCTAACTATTGAGGTATAAGAGTTCTTTTGATATTTTAAGTACAACTCATTTGTCAAATATAAATTATAAATATTTTCTCCCATTTCGTGGCTTGCCTTTTTTTACCTGACCAGTCTTAATGTCATCAATATCATTGTTACAGATTATTTTACCAAGGTAAGGAGGACTTGTCCCTTTGAAATGAAATGTGAACACATGATGAAATCATAGCAGAACGTAAACTTGTATGTTCACTTTGGAAGGTTCAGCTGATCTGGGGACTAGGGAGTAGGAGTGGAGTCGTAATGATGAATTGACCCCATGTGAAGTCAGAACTAGAGAATGAGGTGGCCATATCAATAAAATTTATCAGCATATACATCTCTTTGTTGCCTAACAATAGAGATACCTGTCTTTCCTTACCAGTCACCTAAAGCTCTCTTCTAAACCAATCTCTTTCTTCTTATACCTGCCCTTTTCCCTATTCTTTTGTTTTAAAAACCTAGCATAGTGTTGCATATTCCAGGAAGAAAAACAAGACTGGTTCTAAATATTGAAACTTGAAATTACAAGTATTAGTAGCATAGTGACTTGATTTTCATTGTATCACAAGAATTAAAGAGGTTTTAGGAACCTAAGGTTCTTGGTCTAGGACAGGGGTTGGCAAACTGCAGCTAGTGGGCTAAGTCCAGCTTTTGATGCCTGTTGTTGTAAATGAAGTAAATACAATAAATCCTTGTTTATATTATGTGCTGTCTATGGCTGCTTTCATGTACAATGGTAGAATTGAGTTGTTTCAACAGAGACTATGTGGCCCACAAAGCCTAAAATATTTATTATCTGGCCCTTCACAGAACAAGTTTGCTGACCCCTGATCTAGGGAGAAACGAGTCCATTAACCTGTAAGCAGTACAGTGAGTCATTTCTGTCTGGGTGAAAATTCAGAGTCACCACTTGTGATAGTAAGAAGCAGGGTGCTATCCAAGAAATTAAAGCTGATGTTAAAGGCCTTCTTTCTTAAAAGTACAATTTATTCATTGAGATAGCATTGTGAACACATTTATCACCATCAGAAACACGCATTTTTCATATTTACTATTTGAGTACTTAAGTTAGTCATATAGATGTATGTGGTCCTCCAACAGTCTTCTAAAACCCACTTTATAAATTTACTTCCTATGTATCTCTCTCTGTTCTTGTATCCCCTCCCTGCCCTAAGAGTAATACTAGAAAAATGAGAAACCAGTTTAGACAGTGTTAACAGGTTTAGGCTTGGTGGGCCCAGAATGAACAGAGGTGGGGTCGGAGGTCAAGTAAGAAAATTATCCAAGAAATTTAAGATGCTTCCTTTATTGTTGGTACATAGAGGACTAGAAAAACCATAAAGATGATTTGTCATTCTAGTAACAACAAGATACATAGGTATCTTTAGAAAATGAGTGACATCAAGAACACAATAAGAGTTTCTTAGGTGAGTTCTAGTGACTATATTCTTAGAATTCTTGAGCATGTGGTGAAGATTTTTGCTGATAGGACGAGTTAGAGAAACTCATTAATTTTTCATGTATTTTATGAGCATCTTGCCAGTGTTTGTTTAGAATTTGTCTGTTGTACCATTCATGGCTTTAGACAAATGCTTTAAGTGTCCTTGGTCATCAAGTCAGTATTTAATATTACTCAACCTTCCTGTTCCTCATCACTTAATTACTGACCTATTGTTCCTTTGACATGCTACATCAAAAAAACAGTTTTGTGTAATTAAAAAATTTAATTTTTATAGACAATAACAGTCATTATTGAATATTTGAGACTGAGAAATGCCAGGTATCTTACCTTTTTTGTATCTTTAGAGATACTGTCTCATGGTCGCTTACATTTTTACAAGTCTGAAATTCCAGCTTCTAGTTTTGTTTGTTGAAAATTTGTTGTTCTCTCCTTAAATTGTGATAGAGTCATTTAGTCAGATATAATTAATTATGACTTGGGAGTTGAATCATGATGAGATGGATTGGTAAAGAAGATGCATTTCTTTGATCTTTCCTCCCAGTTTGTATTTATTAGAAATAATCAGGATTTAAATTGAAGTATTATTCTTAATGCAGAATAATATTAAAGTAGGATTAATAATAAGGGCACATTTTACTTTAGATTTAAAGTGTAAATATGATTTTAATCTCAAATGGGATATGTAAAACTGTTCTATATGCCGAGAAAACTTGTATATATTTAAGATATTCTTAATCTTTATAACCAGTAGCAATATGTACTTATTTCTGTTTCGGTTATTTTTAAAGCTGCCTTCAGTAGATTATATTAGCACATTAAAATGTTACTAAGTTTTTCACTGAAACCTTAAACTATACCTTTTTTAGTGTCATTTTTTTCTGATTTGTTTATCTTACGAATAAGATTTGGTACTTCTGAAGTGCTGTCAGTTGCTAAACCCAGAGGTATGATGGAGACAGAGTTGTTCTTTTGGAGTTAAATTTGGAATATACCATGAAGCCTTATTACAATGTTAGTTCTGACAAGTGCCAGGTATATTTTTAAGAACTTGAACATGCTGCTAAAGTTTAGTAGGCAAACAAAAACTTCTTAAGGAAAAAAAATAAAGCCCTGTTGAAGTCATGCACATCTGTTAAAATCATAGCCTCCCTTTTCTTAGACATGTTTTATGCTTCTATTTAAATTTTATTACTTATTAGTCATTGATTTGTATAGAAAATTTAGAGTTGTAGATTTAGGTAGTAATAAAACTACTCAATTTTTCTAGCTCTCTTTCTACCTAAAAAGATTTCTTTTGCATTCTTTATTTATGTTTATATTTAAAATACAACTATTTATATACATTAATACTAGAATCTATACATAAAAGGCAACATAGTAGTATAATGACTTAATATTCTTTCACTGTTCCCATTTGAAAATTACAAAGAAAATATCTTTAGTTCATTTTTGTTGCATATAAATATTATTTTTAATATGCCAAGAACAGAAATTTTATTGCTAAAAATCATATGGAAAGCTTAAATACTCAGAATATACTATACTAATTTAAATTATATTAAATATGAAATTAACTTATTTCTAAAGTATATACAAATTATGTGTCATAACACATAGGTTTATGCATTCCATTCTTACTGAACTTCATGTATAGTGACCAGGCACTCCCTATTCTTTGTTAATCTGTGATTTATTCATTTAACATAGGTTTATAATTCTGCATTTATGCAGTCTATGATTTTGATTAGGTGTTCCTTTTTTCTCTTAAGGTAAGTCTAATTATGATAGCACAGCTAATCTTTGATTACCCATGATAAATGAGGAAAGAGCAGAGCATAAAAAGTAAAATTTAAAATAACTTTTAAATTTAGTAATATATCTATGAAGTAGCCAAATTAACAGCTTGTGTTATTTCATTTTAGTTTATTAATCTCATTTCTGTGAGTGATGCTAATAATGAATGTCTCATGCCTAAAAGACAAGAAGAGAAAAAACATAGTCTTAGATGATCCACATGCCAAATAACCTTGAGAAAACACAGCAAGTGAACTGAGCATTTCACAGAAAGCTTTTTTTGGCCGGGCGCGGTGGCTCACGCCTGTAATCCTAGCACTCTGGGAGGCCGAGGCAGGTGGATTGCTTGAGATCAGGAGTTCGAAACCAGCCTGAGCAAGAGCGAGACCCTGTCTCTACCATAAATAGAAAGAAATTAATTGGCCAACTGATATATATATAGAAAAAATTAGCCGGGCATGGTGGCACATGCCTGTAGTCCTAGCTACTCGGGAGGCTGAGGCAGTAGGATCGCTTGAGCCCAGGAGTTTGAGGTTGCTGTGAGCTAGGCTGACGCCATGGCACTCACTCTAGCCTGGGCAACAAAGTGAGACTCTGTCTCAAAAAAAAAAAAAAAGCTTTTTTCGTAATTTATCTCAGGAATATATTATTTTGACAAAAAATGCTACTGTGGAAAACATCATAATAAAAGAAAATTTTGTATATTTTATCTTATGACCCATAGAAAGTACTGTCATATTTATTGAACGTTTTTCTGGTTGTCCTTTTAAAGAATGATGCAGTGCTTGAGATATTATATAAGCCCTTAGTTATATAATAGGTATATTATTAGTATATTATGAAGTCCTTTCATTGTCATTTTTTAAAGTATTTAACTTAAATTTTAAAAATTTTTATTGTATACTATTGGCATTGTAGACACAGAAAAAAATCTGACTTTTAGCTCTGTCATCAAGTTGAAGTTGCTCTCTAAGATTCCTAATGTTTGTAACCTCAGTAATTCCAGCTAGTAAAACAGAAACCTCACACTCAGAAAGCAGCCTGGACTAGACCCAAATGATTGCAGTTATATAACTCATCTTATCACCCTCATGGAAATTTGTATCAATTTATCCTCTGTCTGGACCATCAATATGGCTACCATAGACCCTTAGAGGTGAAGAATGCATTTCAGGCAGTACGTAGAGTTTTAAATTCTGTTACAGAAATTATTTCATATTATAAAATTCATTTTAAGTGAGTTGTTTTTATTTTAACCTATGTTCATTTGCAGCCAATACAATTTCTAAACCTTTTATTGGTTTTGTAGAGATATTTGACTGCAGCAATTGCTGTTTCTATATTTTTCGTAGAGTTCTTATGATAGAATCATACAATAGTAATGTTCATTAAATGCTATAATTTAATTATCACTGACATTATTATAGCTCATGAATTTCCTTAGATCCCTCTTGACACTTCATTTCTTATTAAAAAAAAAGAAAAACACAACTTAGGAGGCAGCCACACAATTTTGTTGTCCTGCTGTTTGAGCTGTCTTATAACTTAAGCAGCTTTGCGAATGGCCACTCACCGCCTGTAAGTGAGATGACTTTTAAATAGCATTGAATTCATTCATATGATTACTTGAATTGTGTGTGTTAGTAGGAGAAAAGAGAGAAAGACTGGTATTGCAAAGCCAACTTAATAACAATTATATATGTTTATATTTACCCTGCTGTCCAGCATTCCTTTTCAGTTCACTTCATGCTGAATTACATGCAGATCATTGTTTTAAAAATATTTTTGAAAAAATGTTATAGTGTATTTTCTTAAAATATAAAAAATTATCAAGTTTAGTGTATCATAAAGAAAAATTTCTGAGTATTCTAATGGCTTTTAAAAATAATCATTTATTTGCTAGGTAAGTTCTCTTCTACCATCTATGAGACTGGTGGCTGTGATATGTCACTTGTGAACTTTGAACCAGCAGCAAGAAGAGCATCTAATATTTGGTATGTCTGAAGTCATTTTAGCAGTGTGTATGTACTTGCATATATTTGCTATATTTAATGTTTTTAAGCCTTGAGATAGAAAAGTTAATTTTTTTGTTTTTATAATTTATTTTTCTAATTGGCAAATAAAAATTGTTTATATTTATGGTGTACAACATGATGTTTTGAAATAGTATACATTATTAAATGGCTAAATCAACTGAGTTAATGAACATACATGTTACCGCACATACTTTTTTTTTTTTTGTGGTGAGGACACTTAAAATCTGCTCTCTCAGTGATTTTCAAGTATATAATACATTGTTAACTATAGTCACCAGGTCAGATATAAAAGTTATTTTGAAAACATGTTTATATTGGCGCTAATAATTTTTCATAATGCATTTGTTTCTGAAAACTAAGGTGGAAATTTTTTGCTATGAAGAGAACATTATTTTTAAAATCAAAGCTATTGTGTTTAAAAAAATTAAAATCAGAATTTCCTATAGATTTTTTTTTTTTTTTTTGAGACAGAGTCTCGCTTTGTTGCCCAGGCTAGAGTGAGTGCCATGGCGTCAGCCTAGCTCACAGCAACCTCAAACTCCTGGGCTCGAGCGATCCTGTTGCCTCAGCCTCCCGAGTAGTTGGGACTACAGGCATGCGCCACCATGCCTGGCTATCCTATAGATCTTATAGTGAATATTATAGTATTTTCTCACAGTTTTAGATTTAACCATAAATTTCATACTCTACATACTGTGTGTTAAAAAAAGCTTATCAGAAAAATATTTATAATAATTAAGTCAAACCCATCAGTTCTCTTTGTTTATATAATTTTAAAATTTTATTTCCTTATAAAAGTTTGGCCAAGAACCTTTTTAAATGATCAACTTTCATTTTATTTAAAATTTGTTTTATTAGCGTTAAAGAGGAATTTCTTAAAATATGTGTCATATGTTACTTTGTTTTTCTCTCCTTCCGTTAAGAAGGAATTGGAAGATAATTAAGTTAGAAGAAAAGTAAATAAATTAGAAATCTTGATCATAATAGCATAATCAATTATAGTTTTGGAATGTGTTAAAGTTTTGTTTTCTAAAATTTTAATCTTATTGATTATTCAAATTGCTGTTTTGAAATCCATTAATTAATTAGCTCTTTTCCCACAAGGGTTGTTTAATTCTTATTTTAGAACTTCTGTTTAATAATGGGTCATATCTATTTCAGTGTTGCACATCTATGGGCAGTTTACTTATTTTTAAGTTTTGTGGTGCTATTTAAAGCAATGGGATCTTGCAGTCATTCACTTCAGCATGCTGAAAAGATAGAATATATGGATAACTATTCTCTTTGACTTCTTTAATCTAGGTTCAGAATTCACCCTCTCAAAAAATTATTAAATTTAATTATTAAAAATTAGAGTGTTACCTGATTTTGTAACTGTGAAAATAATTGGAGGATGGAGGAATGGAAACACTGTTACTATGTTTAGGGTAATTCAAGAGAAGAGCAATTCCTTATACTGTAATGTGGTAAAGCGTCAAATTTTGAAATCCAAACATGACTGAACTGTGGAAGCTAAATTGTCATGTTCTAGTCCAGAGGTCCTCAAAAAAAAACTATGAACAAATTCCTATGCACACTGCACATATCTTTTTTTGAAGTAAAATCAAACGGGCAAAAACACCCACATGGGGCCCGAGGGCTGTAGTTTGAGGACGCCTGTTCTAGTCTATTATATTATAGTTTAAGTTTACTATGTCTTTACTGGTTCCAGGCCAAATATGTTAATTACTTTCTGTGTATTATCTCATATAAACATTTTCACAAGAACCTCATGGTACAGGTACTAATATGTACTAATGGGGAAACTGAGATAGAAAGAGGTTAGGTAACTCGAATTTAGTTGAAGAACAGATTTGAATATAGACACTCTGACCCAGAGGCTATGCTCTTAATCACAACTCTAGGAAAATGCTATTTAGCATTTTGAGGTTTACATGGAAAAGTGAAGATAGTGTAAATCTCATCTATTTGTTAAAGGATTTATTTTTCTTTATACTGCTTGACAAACTATTTATTCTTTAAAGTATTTTTCATTTTATTTTAGTGACACGGATTCTCATGTATCCAGTTCTACCTCAGTTCGATTTTATCCACATGATGTGGTAGGTTTTTGTTTATTTTTATAACATGTTATAATTTCAGATTAAATCTGAAACATGCATCTATATAGACAGCTATAAAAATAAGAAAAATTGATAAAGTTATAAAATGTTAACTTTGTTGAAAACTATGGCAAAATCACCTTTGCATCCACAGTGGATCTCTACTTGTAAGTCCCTTGATAAGAAGCAAACAGACTTAAAACAGCATTAATTTAAAGTGTAGCCATATTTATGAATCAGTAATTACACATTTTGAGGTTATGTAAAGGTCTATTTACTCACCAGCTTCATAATCTGATTGTATCATTTTTAATTGTGCCATTTTGCACCCTTACTTTAAATATTTGGAGTAGTTTTTTAATTTTGGAGTAGTTTTTTAAATATTGGTTAATTATTAGTTATTCATATACCAGTGTGTGTGTGGAAAGCTTAGTAATGACAATACCATATAAAAAGTATGCCATGTGAGATACAGTGGGGATTTTTAAAAGATAGCACTGCTTTTGAAATCAAGAAGTGCATATGCAAGTTGGAAAAAACAAAATGGATGAAATGCTTATAAATAACAAATATAGATACATATAGATGAATTTAGTGCAAAAGGGATTAATTTTTAAGTGGCTTCCTGAAGATGAATTATGAGCAGGGTTTTAAGACCATAGATTTGAATTGGCATAGAGCAGCGGTTTTCAACAAGTGGATATTTGGCAATGTCTGAAAACATGTTTGCTTGTCATAACCAGGGGCATGCTACTGGTATCTAATGGATAGAGGCCAGGGATGCTGTTACACATCTTACAGTGAACTGCACAGCTCCCACAAGAAAGAATTATCTGGCTCAAAATGCCTGTAGTGCCAAAGTTGAGGAACCCTGGCATAGAGTATAAGAAAAAAAGTGTTTTGAGAAGTATTTGTCAGTGCTTAGAGATAAAAATGGCTGTGTTATATACAAGAAGCAAATTTTCTTGACAATACTCATGTATGTGTTTGAAAAGTAAAGATTCTCCCTGCTGTTTTGCTATAGTGTATTACTGGAAACTCCATAGGAAAGCAAAAATGAGAAGATGATTATATTGTCTTCTACTTTTAAGCAGTGCAAGAGCCTTGAGATAGTAAAATGCTACCTAGTACTATGCCAGATTCAGTAAATTTTTGATGCTTTCAGAGGAAGAGGAGACTGGTGAACACCTGGATGAGTTAAAGCTAAAAGAAATGTAGTGCAGTAATTTCTTATATAGCCTCAGGTGAACAGCCTGCCAAAACAAATAAAGAGGGTGAGGGATTTGAAAACAATTATTACAGTGGTAAGAGATTGTGGGAAGAAGTGAGAGTTGAAGGCATTGGATCTAATGTGGCACAGCTCAGATTTGACACTAATAATGAGGTTTCATAGCTCATTGAGGAAAGACTATAAATGTGATAGGGAGAGGAGAAACCACTAATGATTCACTATAAATGATTTTAATGGACTCACTAGCTATATAGTTATAAAACCTTAAGATTTCAAACATTTCCCTAATAAAACCTTTCCAAAAAGTCTGTTGATTAATTTACTTTTAGTTCACTTCCTGTTGTTACTTTCTACAGTTTCTAATGATCATAACATATTCACAAGGAGTTGACTAGAGTAGGGAATTAAGGGGCTTAGGTAATTGATAAGCTGATTGAGTAACTCTTGAATTATGATTTGCCTCAAGACACGGTAAGCCTTTCAATGCTGACTTTTTTTTAGCTCTCTCTCCCACAGATTCGATTGAATAGACTATTGACCATTGATACAGATTTATTGGAGCAGCAGGACATTGATCTAAGCCCTGACTTGGCAGCTACTTATGGTCCAACAGAAGAAGCTGCCCAAAAGGTTAAACACTATTATCGCTTTTGGATCCTACCCCAACTATGGATCGGCATTAACTTTGACAGACTCACACTTTTGGCCTTGTTTGATAGGTGAGAGTTAAATTTAAAATATTTGTTATTTTATATGACTAAGTTTGTAACCAAATTTTGATACCAAATGGTTTTGTTTTCCCCATCTCTGAGTAATCTGAAATAATCCTAAAACTCATTTACTAGAATTACTTAAATACAGGTTCTCACATATCTTGAGAATGTAGTGACAGTCTAGATACTGTTTGAGAGTTGGTTTTTTAAACTTGATTGTATGTCTACTTTATTTGCCATCCAAGCTTGTTAATATAACAGAAAAGCAGATGTTAAGCAGAGTAAGGTTTTTTAATAGAAATTAGAACTATATTATGTACTATGATTAGTAGCTCAAAATTCACTGTAGCATGTTTTATTTGTTTATAAGAATTTGTGTTGTGTCCACATGAAACTTTTTTTCAGTATGATCCAAAACCTTATTCAAACCCAGTACCAAAAAGACCTCTCAGCATATTATGAGCTTCATATTCATGTCTTCTCTTTTTTCAGTCTGATTAATTTCTTATATTCATAATATACTTCTAAATTTTTCTATCTGTAGAAATCGTGAGATCCTGGAAAATGTGTTAGCTGTCATCCTGGCTATTCTTGTGGCTTTTTTGGGATCTATACTTCTCATACAAGGCTTCTTCAGAGATATCTGGGTCTTCCAGTTCTGCCTGGTCATAGCCAGCTGTCAATACTCACTACTAAAGGTACCAGCTTTGCTTCTTTTCATGCTAAGGAATAATATTTGTGTTAAAAAGCAGAAGGTTTCGTACCATTCACTGAATTATAGTAAGATGGTATTTTTTGTGAATATTTATATAAAATTGTAGGTAGCAAAAAGGGGATATAAACTAAAAAATAACTGTAGGTAAATAGAGCTACCTAAAAACTATTTTTTATATTATAAAGAAAATATTTGTGTATTTGTTAAAATAAGACTGCATTCTTGAAATTTCTTTCTAATTTATCAACAATAACTCTCCCACTCCCATCTTTTGAGTCTCTGTTCTGTGGATGAAATTTGTTAAAATTTGTCATTGGTAAATGTAGTAATGTCATAAGTAGTATATATGTTCTTTTGGAACATTGAAAAGAGAAGATTAGTGTCCTTTTGTTATTGTTTAATAGTGACTCAGAAATACTAAATGTTGTTAATTTAAGCTTTCAGAAAATGGGAGGATCAATTCATGTAAAACCAAAATTTTCACCTTCTATTTCAATTCAGTGTGGATTGTTAACATGGCCTCTTTCCTTTCCTTCCTTTCTTTCTTCTTTCCTTTCCTTTCTTTCTCCTTTCCTTTCTTTCTCCTTTCCTTTCTTTCTCCTTTCCTTTCTTTTTCCTTTCCTTTCCTTTCCTTTCCTTTCCTTTCCTTTCCTTTCCTTTCCTTTCCTTTCCTTTCCTTTCCTTTCCTTTCCTTTCCTTTCCTTTCCTTTCCTCTTTCCCCTTTCCCCTTTCCCCTTTCCCCTTTCCCCTTTCCCCTTTCCCCTTTCCCCTTTCCCCTTTCCTTTCTCCTCTTCTTTCTCCTCTCCTTTCCTTTCTCCTCTCCTTTCCTTTCTCCTCTCCTTTTTCCTTCCCTTTCTTTCCTTCCTTCTTTCCTTCCTTCCTTCCTTCCTTCCTTCCTTCCTTCCTTCCTTCCTTCCTTCCTTCCTTCCTTCCTTCCTTCCTTCCTTCCTTCCTTCCTTCCTT
>VSMD01070874.1:0-14974 GCA_008750895.1 Mirza zaza
CTCCTCCACTTACCTGCCCTCAGGAGCCTGGGGGCCTCATCCCACCCCCTTTGCCAGGGGAAAAAAAGCTACTGATGAGCACATTGGAAGAAAAATGTTGGGACTCGATATGACACCCCCTCACACCCTGAGTGTGGCCACCATGATATGCCAAAAAACTTAAAGCAAAAGGCAATGCCCAACCCAAAGGTGCACAACTCTAACGGGAAACCGTGGCACCAGCAAAACTCAAGTCACCACCCAGGTAATAGATGACACTTCACGCTGCCCGCATGTCAAGCTGGACACTGCCATCAGGGTGTTGACTGCGTGTCAGGGCGTTCCTTATTCTCATGGGGAAGGAAGCAGGGAAGGTAACTCGCCACTCCTCTGGGTTGAATTCTTTTTCTGAATAGCCATTCTATTTGTAGGTCAACACAACATATGATCTCCTGACACCAAATTCAGCCCTCCCAGTATGCTCTACCCTGCCTTTTTGAAACATTTGGTGGAGGGGATTATATATTTTATACTCAGAAGTTAGGAACTTCTTAAGGAAGGAAACTGGAGCTGGAAACGTTCTATGTGCTGATCTGGACATGGCACCATGGTTTTTATGCACAGTAAAATTGATTAAGCCATATACTTAAGATAAGTGCTTACTACTCGTCTATCTCAATTTTAAAAAGTAAAAAAAATAAATAAATACTTGTCCATTGCCAAAAACATTGGCTCTCAGAATTTTAAAATAAATACTTGTCCATTGCCAAAAACATTGGCTCTCAGAATTTTATCTTTTGATATTTTGCTGAAACTCTCTCTGTTTGCTGGTAATACCCTGGCCCTCCTCCTCACCTAGCCAAATCCTGTGCTTTGTTGAGGGCCAGGGGAAGGGAAGCTTTTTAAAGAAAATCTGCCTCAGCTGCCCAACCATGTTGTTCACTGCTTCCCGAACAACTTACAGAGGCTGCTGTCAGAAGCAGAGAAGGGCCTAGAGTTATGGGACCTAAGGCGTATACAATTTGGGGAGCCCTTTATGAAAGAAAGAATACAAAATTACAAATACAAAATTACAAATACAAAATGAAGTTACAGAAGGGAGACTGAAAATTCAGGACCTTCCTGCTGTCATCTACCTTAAAGTAGGTTATCAGAAATGTTTATAGAAAAATGCTGTTTGCTTGCAACTGGGCTTCTCCTCTGCACCCAGAACTCTCACCAGCTCCCAGTCAGTGCCAGAATGCACAGGGGACAGGCAGGTGAGAGGGGCTCCCTGAAGCTCAAGTTTCGGAGCTTTCTGGCAAATCTGTCTCAAGTCAGCACATACATGTTAGCATGTCATGTTAGCCTAGTTTGAGTCAAAACTTCTCTGTTTCATGCAAACAGCCGGCCACCCCTGGTGGACTATAAAATCCTGCTGTGCAAAAACCACGGCTTCCCATTGCTTTTATTCCCCTCCAAGTGCATATGTCAGTGTCTTTGATAGGATGGACTCTCCACGCTGTTGAGATAAATGTTTTGGGGGAGGGAAAGGGACTCTCAAAGACAGGTGGTAGTGAAAATGGGGACCGATAAGTCATCAGTTGGACTAAATGGATTCTTTCTATGTTCCCACTGTCCAGACTCTGATATTCGCTCCATGCTACACTGCAGTGAACATCTTTTAAAAATTGGTTTGACTGAAAATTAACCTCAGGCCATATGAAAAGTGAGAAATAGTTTGGCATGGCTGAGGCAGGTACAGTCAGTTCCCTAGTCTGACTTCCCTTCTGCATGACATGAAGGATTCTACAGAGAAGAAGGAAGAAAAAAGGAAATAATGGAAAGAGGGAAGAAGGAAAGAAAAGGAAGAAAGAAATGAGGAATAAAGGAAGAGTCTTATAAAAACAAAAAGTAGGAGATTAATGGAAAAAGAATACTTAATAAATCTCTCTTGGGCTCACACTATGTCTTTTTTTTTTTTTTTTTTTTTTTTTTTTTTGAGGCTGCTGTATTAAATTAAAGTCATACATAGGTTTCAAAGGAAATCACATTTCTGCAGTCTGGTGAGCCCACCTGACAATGCACGCTAACAGAATTGTAAATGTAAAGGGTAATGCTTGTCAGTGCCTGACAGTTCTAAATGGCCTTTTAGTTCAGTACGCAGAGCTGTCATAAAAAAACATAAAAATGCATATGCAGACAGCTGAAACTGCTATGCACATCATTATCTGCAAATGGTATAAGTATCCTGAACAAAAGGCCTTCCAGTTTAAGGACATGCATAAGACATTTCTCTGCCTCCAGCTTTAAAACAAAGTGCTGTCAAGAAAACAAGATTCCCAGTGCCAGAACTGAGGTTTTTCTGTCAATCAGAGAGGTGCTACATTTGTACATATTTTTCTGACCCTGCATATGAGAAGAGCATTCTTAACAGATGTGTATTTAACTTCTGGCAGCTACATCTGTTTCTTCTGCATTTTCCTTCTTATTTCTTTATCATTGTTCTAACAGGCTGCAGCAGAGGGGCGTTTTATTGTGTACTTATTTTTATCACCCTATCTTTGCTTTTTTTCCCTTCACTCTCCTCTGTCTCCTCTTTCCCTTAAAACATTTTTTCCTTCCATTTTCTTTTTGTTTTTGTTTTTTTGTAATCCAGGAAGCCCAAAGGAGCTCTAGTTTGGTCTTAAGGTGATCAAATTAGTGATGTTTGTTATTCTTTCCCTAAACAGTGATATATTGTCTACCCTTTAAGGATTGAAAGTTCCTTGAGGACAAAAGCAATTTTTATAATGTAGTAGTCTGAAACCTAGTTGTACATCAGAATCACATGAAGAATTTGTAAAATTCTCATTTATTGGAATCCTCAAGAATGACTTTGTGAATTAGAGTCTTTAGAGTTGAGGCCAGGGCATTTGTATTTTAAACAAGCATCTCAGTGGTTATCATGTTTTCATTCATCCAAGCATACATTGGAAAGCATTTACTTGGCATTGACTCTGTGGCAGTCATTGTTCTAAGCACTGAGGATCTAAGTATGAACAAAAAGACAAGCTCCCCAAACTCAAACAGATTGTATTCTATTGAATCAGACAGGCAAATAAACATAAACAAATGAATAAATATGATTGCTATAGAGAGTGACAAATATCTGAAAAAAAAAGCAAGTCTCAGGTTACAAAATTAATATACATGAATCAGTAGCATTTCTATAAACCAATAACAGTCAAGCTGAGAGTCACATCAAAGACTCAATATCATTCACAATAGCTACAAAGAAAATAAAATACCCAGGGATACACTTAACCGAGGAGATGAAAGATCTCAATGAGGATAACTATGAAACACAGAGGAGAGAAATCGCAGAGGACATAAATAAATGGAAAAACATATGTAATATCTTGGTGATGGATTGGTAGAGTCAACATTGTTAAAATGTCCATACTCCTCCCAAAGTGATTTACAGATTCAATGGAATCCCCATCAAAATACCAACATCATATTTCACAGATCTAGAAAAATTAATTGTACACTTTGTTTGGAACCAGAAAAGAGCCCAAGTAGCCAAAACAATCCTAAGAAAAAAGAACAAATCTAGAGGTCTCACATTACAATACTTCAAACTTTACTACAACGCTATTGTAACCAAAACACCATGAAATTGGCACAAAAATAGAGACATATACCAATGGAACAGAATTGACAACCCAGGTAGGTAATAAAACATCTACCTACAGCAAACTGATCTCTAACAAAGTGGACAGCAAAACTGGCTGGGGAAACGAAGCCCTATTCAATAAATAGTGTTCAGAAAATTGGATTGCCACATGCAGAAGAATGAAACAGAACCCCTGTCTCTCACCACTCAAAAAAATTAATTCAAAATGGATAAAAGACTTAAATATAAAGCATGAAATCATAAGAATTTTAGAGGAAAATGTAGGAAATGTAGGAAAAACTCTTTTAATATCAGCCTAGGTAAAGAATTTATGACTAAGACCCCAGTGGTAATCACAGCAACAACAAAAATAAATAAATGGAATTCGGTTAAACTAAAAAGCTTCTGCACAGCTAAGGAAATAATCAACAGAACAAATAGACAACCTACATAATGGGAGAAAATATTCTCAAGCTATACATCCAATAAAAGGCTAATATCCAGGATCTACAAAGAACTCAAACAAATCAGCAAGAAAAAAACAAACAACCCCATTAAAAAGTGGGCAAAAGACATGAACAGAAGCTTTTCAAAAGAAGATAGACAAATGGCCAGTAAACATATGAAAAAATGCTCAACATCACTAATTGTCAGGGAAATGCAAATTAAAACCACAATGAGAGATCACTTTACCCCAGTTAGAATGGCTTTTATTAAAAAGTCCCCAAACAACAGATATTGGTGTGGATGCAGAGACAAAGGAATGCTTAGTGGGTCTGCGAATTAGTACAATCTCTATGGAAAACAGCATACAGATTCCTCAAGGAACTAAAAGTAGACCTACCATTCAATCCAGCAATTCCACTATTGGGTATCTACTCAAAGGAAAAAAAGTCATTTTATCAAAAAGACACTTGCACTCAAACGTTATTGCAGCACAATACACAATTGCAAAGATGTGGCATCTTTATTCTCCCAAGTACTCATCAATTCAAATGTGGCATATGTATGCCATGGAGTACTACTCAGCCATAAAAAGGATGAATTAATGCCTTTAGCAACAATTTGGATGGAACTGGAAACTATTTTCCTAAGTGAAATATCACGAGAATGGAAAAACAAGCACTACATGGACTTTCTATTAAACTAGAACTAACTGATGAGCATACATGTGCAAAGAGGAATGTAAAATATAGTGGAAATCAAACAGGGGATAGGAGAGAGGAGGAGGGGAACCAACTTAATGGGTACAATGAACACTATTTTTGGTGATTGGCACACTTATTAGCCATGACTCAAGCATTACAAAAGAGATATATGTAACCAAAACATTTGTGCCCCTTTAATACTTACAAAAATAAAAAATAGGGCAATGGAGCAGAAAATGGTGTCACCCAGTGTGGATAGTTCACATGTGGAGGTGAGGAAAGTCTTCACTGAGGTGCTGACAGCTGACATGAGACCTAGCGATGAGGAACAAATTGGGAGATGACCTGTGAAGATCATTATCTCATTTTATTCTTTCAACAGAATCAAAATTATTATCATGAACTTATGAATAAGGAAAGTGATACTTATAGGCATTAATGACTTGCCCTAAATTACACAGCTAGTATGTAGCTAAACTGAGATTCACACCTCTGTGCCCAGTAAGATGTGGGAGAATCAACTTCAAGCTTCATTTCTATTACCACATCAATTGAAATCCTGCCCAAACTTTAGGATCATCCTGAAGTACAATCTTTTTCTTCCATCATCTAAGATGCTCCATCAATGCACCTAACCAATTACCAATCCATCCATTCTCTCTCTATTCTTCCAATATATATAGGATGGTCATATTCCAATACTGGATATAGGATACTCTATAATAATTTCCCTAAGTAGCTCAATTTGAACTCCATTACTTCTGAATTCTTGAGATTTGGACCACAAAAACTGGTTTCTATTCAGGTTGCATATGTGGAAAATTCTAAAGAAGATTTTAAGCTTCTTAGACCACAGGCCACATTTTACAACTCTGCAAGTTTCTGATCCATTGAGGATGTTCTCCAGTCTCTTTCCCAAGTTTTTGAGTCTTAGGTTGAAGGCTTAGAATATCCAGATGAGTTAAGAAGAGACATAATGACCTTTAATAGTGATTTCCCACCAGTGATCAATGACCATTTCATTGTTGGAGACAAATTGGAGCACAGGACTTGGAAGACAAAGTATTCAATTGGCTGAAAGTCTGGGACCTGGCATCAGAGAAATTAATATCCCTTGTACTAGCAGTGATAGTGGACAAACCATGAAGGCTTGGTTCACTCAACTTAAAAATGGTGTGAACCAGAAGACTTAGATGAAAGAGTTATTGTGAAGTTAAATGAGATAAATCATGTATGGTGCTTAGTACAGTGTCTGGCTTACAGTAGGCATTCAGTAAGTGCTGTCCATTGCTGTTATTATAATTATTACTTTTCCATGATAGGGTAGAACACTGCCATGTGAAAAACTGGACCAATCACCAGAGCTCTAAACATCTGTTTCCCCTTACCTTGAAAGACATGAGAAGTACAACCCCGTCCATATGCAACATGCCCAGTTACCCTCTGGGCCCTCTCTAAAGAAGACATCATTTTTTATACCATGCTTTCCCACTGTATTTTCTTCTAATAGAACTTACATCTTCTAGCCATTATAAAAAATAATGCTCTCCTGCTCCATCTCCTGGGGTTTCACTCTTGCTAAGAGCAATTGCTTTTTATTGAATGTGCAATTTTGTTGCTATGGAAAATATATTGTGATTAATGAGACCCTGTGACCAAGGTTACTTGGGACAGGCTTGGACTGGTTAGCACGATGTCCTTACTTTTCACAGTGCCAAAGTTAGCTGCAGGAAGAACTGCATTGTCAACCCCATTAGTAACCCCTGGAGAGGATGTGGTTAATATAAAGGGACTACTTTGTTGTGTAGAATTGTGAAAATATTTTTAAAAACATGGTAGTTTAAGAGGTCTAGTGTGATGGAATTTATAGGATACATAATTTTTAATTGCAGAAAGGAAAGAACAAGTAACAAAATAAATAGGAATCCATGAAATTTGCCATATAAGTGAGATTGGTTCATATGAGAAATTTCCGTAATTATAACTGTGTGAAAAATAAATTATATATATAATTTAAAAATTATATATAAAATGTGTGTGTTTATATATTTTATATGTACTTTATATACATACATATATACATATCTATCTATCTATCTATATATATATAATTTTTAGAGTTGAAAGAAGTTCAGAAGTCCAGTATAATCTTCCTTGTGGGGAGAAATATATCTCATAGTATTTCTTTTTTTTTTTGAGATAGAATCTTGCTCTGTTGCCTGGGCTAGAATGCCGTGGTGTCAGTCTAGCTCACAGCAACCTCAAAGTCCTGGGCTCAGGCGATCCTCCTGCCTCAGCCTCCCGAGTAGCTGGGACTACAATCCACCAAATTTTCCAAAAGAAAATTCCGCCAAAACCTTAACTGAAATTTAGATCAACTATATTTATGTCCCTATGATCTCTCACTGTGATAACACTATTTTTTAAAAAGGAAATAGTTTAGGCTCCTCTGTTTCATTCTTGGTGAACCCTTGTTGGCTCTTACAGATCACCACATTCTTTGCTCAGGCTCCAAAGCTTCTCTAGTCAATGGTCTGAGAATTTTGGTCAAATGTACTTAAAATTAAGTTCTTGCCTACAGTTTCCAGAATTTATTTTTTTTTTAAAGTCATACAACTGTTTATTTGCCTCTAGCATTCTGGCATAGATCTTATTCCTGAAGGACCCTCAAAGATTACAAACAGCTTTGTGTAACATAATATAGGATCTACACTCACTCCCACCCCCCCACACACACACACGATTTGATTCTCCCCCTCCTCCCTTCCCTAGCAGTCTGGGGAGAAATAACTTCCTCTTCTCCTATAGGAATCTTCAGCTCTTCTGTCATTTTGGTTTTCACCTGCTAAGTTGAAGTAGCTCCCTTCGTCTTCCTCTTCATGTTCCAGACGTGAGCCTGAAAACAAGTCTTTTTGTTTATTGAAGCATCTGCTGCAAATATACACCCACCATTAGGCCAGCCTTCATCCAGTTTTGAAATAAGAAGTATGAGATACAGAGACAAGGATTTCTGTATGGAGTCCTGAGTTCTGGTCTCAGCTGGGCTATTAATGTTGTACTCTGACCCTTGGGCAATTATTGGACCATTTTTTGCTGCTGTTCTTCTAAGAATTTGGGCCCATATTACCTCTGTCACTGAATTTACAGGATGGTTGATAAAATCAACAGTAGAAAATCCTAATAGAAAAAAATGTAAAGTGCTTCCTTGATGTATAAAGGTTAAAATGATTCAACCTTAGAGTTCAAGCCTGGAGCTGTGCTCACTGGCCTTCCACTATTCTCTGCCTTGATTTTGGTGTCCTCGCCCTCATCTTGCAACCTCACTTTGCTCCATTCTTTTGGCCTGGAACTTCCCCAGTTACTGTTGCCTCCTCCTAACACACTCCCCTGTATGTTCTCGGCAAAATGATCACTGACTAATTGGGAAAACGATCCAAACTTGTGGGGAAAAGGGTCATAACATGTTCCCTCTTTGGGCACCAAATAGCAATCCCTGGACCACCATGGAAGTTATGTTCCTGAAAATTACCAGTGTTGTCAAATCCGTGCTTAGCAACACCAAGGTCTTCTAACAAAGAGGAGATTGGAGGGAAGCGGCCTTACCAGTAAATGTGTTTATATACACTTTTGAAACAAAAAAAGAAAAGATTCTAGAAAGTATCTACATCTAGACCACATTCATTTATGTTTAAAACCTGCTTCTATCACCTTACATAAATGCTTATGAAATAGTTCTGTCAACTTCTAAGGCAGATTTTTCCTCTAGTTTTCTATAGTGCAAAAGTCTCAATTATCTAAAATTGGAGTCACAAACTGAAAGCCCATTTGCTGAATCTGGCTCAAGATATTTTTTTTTCTCATACAATCTTTAAAAATTTTAAAATGTGAATGTCCTTCGACAGGATTCTTTTCTAATTGCCCCAGTCTACGCCACTCTTTATTGTTGCTCCTGTTGATATTTGTATATTAATACAAAGATCACAGGCCCTAGGAGCCAGAAACCTTAGGGGAAAGTTTTACAAAGGCATAAATTAGAAACAATATGTATTTTTCTAGCCGCCTTCTGTGCTAGTGCTATGAGCCGGGTCTCATTTCTTCTCTCCAAGCCTAAGTTTCTTTTGCATAACGAAGGTACTATTGTCTTTTCTGCCAGCATTACAGGAATGATGTGAGGATCACTTAAACTAATGCCTATGAATTACACTGTAAAGTATACTACAAACACATAGTATATAACGTAGCAGCTCCGGGCAAGCACAAGACGAATTTCCCTTTATGCACACATATGCAGTTATCTTGTGTTCCTACCATCATCTGCCAACTGAACTTTGTGAGTTGAAGAAATATAGGAGAAAAAGACAAAGGGTCATTTCCCTTGATAGTTAATGCCCTGTATGGATTCTATTTATATATGACTGTCTATAATTTTTCAGTCTAAACATTACTCCACACAGTTGCTTAATGGCCCTTTTATCTTCCCTTTAATCACATGTAGGACTTCTCACCATTCCCCTATTAAAGTTCCCATTCGCCTCTTTGATCATTCTCCTGATGTTATTTGTATGCAGAGCTGCATAGAACATACACTGTTTCTGGACTAGCTGATAGCAATTGAGGCCAAATGTACCAAACAGTCAAGTGAAAAGTAGAAAAATCCTATTATTTCAACTACACAAAACACGCATGCTTGTTTACATTTGGGCACAAAACATACACACTTAGGTGTAGAACAACAACAAAAATGACACATTCGTTGCTATGTTGGAGGCACTTTCACTAGCACAGTGGCTCCCAGTCTGTCTTAAAGAGCATTTTTTTTAGAAAAATATACACACTTGGACCCCAATACCAGAGATTCTGATGTGATTTGTCAGTGGTGTCTAGACATTCTCTTGTTTCAGAAAGTTCCCCTCCTCAAAGTGATTCTAATGAATAGTTGGTGTTGAGTACACTACTATAGGAATAAATCTTGGAGCCGGTCTTGTCTTTAATACTACTGAGTCTCGGCTTGTGTAGCTCAATAAAAGTTCTTTCTTTTTTAATACAGACATTCCCTGACATTACAAATATTAATAATATGCTCCCTCAAAAAAAATGCCACTGTCATGAATCAGTCTTAGAGAAATACAACTCTGATGTGCAAAGACAGAGGTTCACAGTGACACTGTGAGTAGTAGTGAACAAATGGAAGCCATTCAAATGCCTGTCAATAGAGGATCAGTTTGAAAAGGGCACAGCCAATACAATGAAACACTATACAGTCCTTAAAAAGAATAAGTCTACCCTGACACACACACAAAAATACCCAGAGTCCATTTTTAAATGAACAAAAGCAAGTTGTAGGCTATACATACATTTTTTGGTAACAAACTCTCACCCTCAAATAAAACGACCGTCACAAATTGTAGAATCTCAATAAGTGGTTCTTGAATTAATAGAAAAAATTCTAGACAGACGAATATCAAGCTATTTAATGGTTACTCCTAAGAGTGAGACAAAATCAAGAAAGTGATTTTTTTCACTTTATATTCCTCTTTAGTATTTAAATGTTCATAAACAGAATATATCACGTTTCGACTTTTTTAAAAGAGAGGAAACATATTTGCCAGCCACACCCTCTCCCCTCACACATAATGCCTTCCAACCCAAATGTTAATCTGGCTGTTTTAAAACAACAACAAAAAAAATGATGGCCACTATACTGGCTCAATTTCTCTGCAGATCAAAAACACCCTGCATCTTTTCCATTCAGCATTCCATGAAAGTGCAACAGAGCCAAGTCCTGTGTGTGGGAAAGTGTGTCTTTGTGTGTGTGGATCTCGTTGGAGTTACAAGGGCCCCTCCCTTTGGTAACAATTTAACACCCACACGCATCCTCAGGAAGGTCAAAAGGGAACAGCAAGAGTGAAAAAACATGTTTGAGAAATGTGAACCAGCTCCCACTTCCAAAATTCTTTTCCCCCACATTAAAAAAGAAAAAAACGACATCATGCATGTTTCCATGAGTTGCTGGTGGATTTAATAAAATGGGTGGTGATGCCGTCCATAGAAAAAGTGGGAAGCTGGCAGCAAACTTTTCATCGGAAATGAGGCGCTATGCTGGGAATAACATCAGATTTTACAACATAAATGTAAAAATCATCACACTTAACTCTGTGTCCTTCTCATAATGCATACAGGGGTCTCGTGGCCATTTGAAATGTTAGAGTCCTGGGGAAAGAGCAATCATAGAATTTCCATATTCATGGAAAATCAGCACCTCCTCAGATTATTAAAAAGAAAATCAAAATTCCATTCACAAAAGAGAAAGTAGGTAATTTCCTGTAATTTTATATCTGAAACTTCAATTTGAATCTTCAGTACACATAAGTGGCAAAGCAGAAAAATCTAGTAATCAGCATGTTTTAAGATGTTTCAAGGGAAAGAAACACATTTGGGGGGGCCCATGACGATATTTAGAAGGTATTTCTAAATGTGCTATGGTACAATGCTTCTTGTTAGCCTGTTTTGATCAGTCTGTCTTTCTCTGAAGAGCTACAGGAATCTCTAAAATGTAAGTAAAATGTGATACCATCTTACACGATATACAGTCTAGCTTCAGAATCTTTAGACAACATGGATTGTAAGACGAGATTTACCCTCGAATCCCTATGCAACCTCAAGCACGTTACAAAAACTTTCTGTGCTATAGTATTGTCATCTCCTAAAACATGAATAAAAATAGCTGCCTATCTGCTAGAGCTGCGGTGGTGAAAAATGAAAGCATACACGATAAAGCATTTTTTAAAAGTTAAGGCACTATGAAGAGAGGCAGCCTAATGTAAATAAATAGAAATGACGCTAACTAAAACTGAACTATGTCAGGTAACTTCCACAAGCTCGTTTCTTCATCTGTGAAAGGGGATGATTGATGAATAATTAATTCAATGTATATTTAGAACCCCCACATGCCAAGCACTGTTTTAACTGCTTGGAAGAATAACTGTTCCATTCTGCCTATCCACAGGGATATTGGGGGCATTGCCAAAGCCGTACTGACATGGAAAATGTCGGGCACTGGAATGCAGCTTCTTGCCGCCTCCCTGTCGCTCTGCATCTCTATGGGCCAGCGCTGGGCATGGCCAGTTGGAGGGCACACGCTGCTGGGGCCAGGCCCCGTGGCAGAGAGCCACCGGCATGCCACCACCTGCTTCTGGCCAGTTGCTTGCGTGATCCTGATTGGGTAACTTTTGAATCCCACTGTTGTGGATTGGATGTTAAAGCTTGTTGCTGATTGGATGTTAAAGCTTGATGTTGATTGGATGTTAAAGCTTGTAGTTGATTGGACACTTTTTGAGCCCTACCAAGGCTATAAAAGCAGGAGGAGAACAAGGAAGATGGCTTCAGAAGATTGGAAGACGCAAAGAGAGCTGTAATAATACTAGGTGTGCTGAGCCTGCAGGAGGAATAAAGGCTGTTCTCCGACTCTTCGTGTGCTGCTCGGTTCTTTCCCTGGTCAAGAGCGGTAACGCTAGCTGTACACCTTGCCTCAACAATACCCACAATATTTGGGAAACTATGAAGGGTTGCATCCCCATACAGCATTGTTTTGCACATTTTTTATTCACTGAAAAAATGAATTTAATGAGTACCTGTTATGTTAAAGCAACAAATCAGACAAATTCTGTTCTCCGAGAGGTTAAAGTCCAATATGGTTGCTGAATACACTGATGGAGTTATAAATTTTTTAAAAAGTTATTATGAGTTACTTCAGTATTATAAGAGAGTGACAGCCTAGCTTCCAGAGCAATTCTAGAGATCATGTGGTTCAGGAGGGATTTCTGTAGGAGATTGGCTTGGGCTGATCTGATGCTGCTGCAGAGATGCTTATCAACTCACAAGGATGTCATCCATTCAACAGATGTTTGCTGGGCACTTATTCTATGCCAAACTCTGTGCTATGCCCCGATGTGGGATATTTTCTCCAACAAAACACATACACATATTTTTGGTCCACAATAAACTTTATCCCAGTGCATCTGAGCACAGGTTTTTTTATCTGAAAACACAAAACACCACTCCCGTAAATGGGATAGATGCAGTGGTGTGCTGATAGCCCAGCTCTCTGGAAGAGGGAAAGAGGGAAGAAGTCATGATTTGTAACATTTGCCAATTTCCTTGTATAAATACTCTCACTGTGGGTGATTTCAAGCTACAATTGTTTAACAACAGACTCAAAAAAATTCATAACCTTTTTGTCCAGTCTTATTTTTACACGGCTGTCCACACTTTGATGAACCTAAGCATAAAAAGTGGACAAGTTCCCTGCATCTTTGGGTCTTCATTCTGAAGGCTACTGTGTATACACGTTAAATAAATTTGTTTGTCTTTTCTCCTATTAATTAATTTGCCTCATGTCAGTGATTTTTCAGTGAAACTTCAGGGAGCCAAGGGTCTTGGCCCCTATAGTGTCCATGAAATGTCTCTTGATTCCAACATAAATCCTTTCTCAGAAATCTACCACGTTCTTCCAGGATGTTCCCCAAAGAACACATGGCAATAGTCAGGGTGATTCCAGACTGGCTCCTCATCCTGTAATCAGAAATGCCCAACTGAGCTAAAGGGTATTCTCTAGAATGCTGAAATACCATCTTATGAAACCGAAGTCTTAGGACTCACACACAAAACAAAACAAAACAAAACAAAACAAAAATCTGCCCATGACTCTATTAACCTCATGGCATGATTTCGAAGTAAAAAAAGAAAGAAAGAAAGAAACCCCACCTGGTTAGGAAATTATTAATATCATGATAGGAAAGAAATAAATAAACAAGGTCAAAAGAGACGGAGATCCTCACCATAAGTCCTTCATGTTGTAAACAGCTCTCATTGCACAAAGCATATTCTAGTTCAAAAGAACAAACTTTCCATACGAGTATTGGGTGAGGCCCAGAGGTTCTTAAGCAAATAGCTTCTATTTGCTATTTCACAATGTATTACAGGCAAAAGTACATGCTCCATTCAACTTTGCTTAACACAAAGTACAATTGACAAATATTTGTACAGAAGCTGCATAGGCAAGACAGTATCCTTGAGAGGTCTAAAATACATTTTCCGCCCTCCATAAGCTTGCAGTCTGGTTGGATTAGCCTTATGTATACCTGCAAAAGGGTGGCTTGAGTGAGCAAAATTAGGCATGGTTTATAAGTGACAAGTTGGGAGAAGCCCAGTGAATTCCAAACCTCTTGAGGCCATTTTCTAGGTCATCTGCTATCTGGTCTCCCTACATCCTCTCCTGATCCCTTCCTTACACTTTCTACTATGGTCACACTCAACTTCTCTCAGTTCCTCAAGTACAGCATGTTCTTTCCTCTCTATGGGCCTTTGCAAATCCTGTTTCTTCTCCTGGGACAGGCCTAGTCACATGCCATTCCTGCCTCCCCTCCCTGTAAATGGTTATTCTGGACTCTTACTTTAGATCTCAGTCTAAACACTGGTTTTTGAAGGATTTTTGTCTTTTCCTTCCCTGATTGGCCAATCTTGTTTGAGCTTCAAAGTTCTGCCAGAGTTCTGCCATCCCATGCTACATACCACGGCTCATTGTACTTCCCTGTTCACTTGCCTGTCCTCACTACCATTCTGTAAGTTCTGTGAGGACCCATTTATACCACATGATGTGATAACTATTTTGCATGTGCCATTTAATTTGACACTAACTACAGTCTAAAGAGGCAGTCCTTTTATTGGTACTGTTTTGCAGAAGAGGAAACTGTGGGTCCAAGAGGTTAAGTAACTAATCTATGGTACATTTCTAGTGTATTGATCAAGATTTTTGGTTGCAGAAAACAGAATCCATTCCATCTTGTTCAAGCTGGAAAGACTGATTAGAGACATTATGCAGCTTATAGAAGCTCCCAGGCCAGGCGCGGTGGCTCACGCCTGTAATCCTAGCACTCTGGGAGGCCAAGGCGGGCGGATTGCTTGAGGTCAGGAGTTTGAAACCAGCCTGAGCAAGAGCGAGACCCCGTCCCTACTATAAATAGAAAGAAATTAATTGGCCAACTAATATACATAGAAAAAATTAGCCGGGCATGGTGGCGCATGCCTGTAGTCCCAGCTACTCGGGAGGCTGAGGCAGCAGGATTGCTTGAGCCTAGGAGTTTGAGGTTGCTGTGAGCTAGGCTGACGCCACGGCACTCACTCTAGCCTGGGCAACAAAGCCAGACTCTGT